>JAMKQA010016061.1:0-16779 GCA_024699735.1 Posidonia australis
AGAGGTAATTTTTATTTATATTAAATTTCAGATGTTTTTATTGTTGTACATGTGAGGATTAACATATATATTATTGATTAATGTTAAATCTAGGTAGAATGGGCTCTGTGATCTTTTTTCCACAGACGTAGAGTTCCAAAAGAGGTTCACGGCTGAGAAGTTAAACCGTGGAAAGCAAGAAATTCGTTTTATGAGCAGATCAAGAAGCCACAACGATCTTCGAGCTGAGTCGGTAAGGATATTTTTATATTAATTTACTTATTTTCAACTACAACATCTACTATATATGACAATGCTTGCTTATTTGATAGTGTTAATAAGATTGTTATCAGGTTCTTACTTTGTCTTGGTAGTAATTTTCTGTGGGGTGCTTTAGTTTTGTTACTGTTTTGTTTTGCCATTGTCTTTAAAATTCTGTGTTTTTCATTATCAGAATGCATGAGAGATATTGAACATCAAGCATATCAAGTTGCATCATTCCCTTATTTTAATAAAATTAAGATGTATAAAATTAAGCATAGTTAATAGGAACAAGGGGTGTAACTCTGACTATCTAAATTCTGGTGGTGGATGTACGATTAAGTATATCATCATGCTACTGACGCACATGATGCAATGCATCGTTTAATGCTAAACCCTGCTGCAAAAGCTCCTCCTTCCTAAAAATGATAAGCCAAAATATGTCTCAGGAGTAACATTACGAAAACTGAAAAATAAAATGTATCTAATGATAATTACCCTGAATCTCTAACAAGAAGCATCACAGGAGTAGAGGAGGCAGGCTCTTGCTTGAATTCTGGCCTTTTATTTGGCTTGACTTTATTCTCCCCTGTAATCTTCTCAAAAATAAATGGAGCATCTTCTGAACCATGCTTCTCTGTGGGGCTAGTCTGCACTGGGATATTGAAAGTGTGGAGGAATTTAGAAATGTGGACTCCACATTGAATTTTGTGTTCAGTGTGCTGTTATGTGATTTTTGACCCATTTTTTTTCTGGCTTTTCCTTCTATGAAGTGGCTTCGATGATGAGAATGAAGCTTGAGTTGTGAATGCTGCAGCAAATGTGAAGCTAGATTGGTTCACATCATTTGAACCGGAACAGAAAGAGAAACCTGGAATAACATCATTTGCAGTTGAGCTTGAGGAGCTAAATTTCGTTTCTATTGAGTCATTATTTGAGCTATAATAGATGCTGTTGTTCTCTGTCGTACTCCCACTATACATTTGACCGGGTTTGCAAATTTCTTCTTCTCCCTTCTTCTTCCACAAAAGAAGTCTTGGCATCAAGAAAACATTCAACATCATCCTTTACAGTATCCATATTGGGTTCTTTACCTTTTATATCAGTCTCACTGATACCCAAGTGCTGAGCTGCAGAAACTAGATCTCCCACATCATCAACTGAAAATGACTGTTGCATACTTCTAGAAGTCTGACAGGAATCCAGTGAAACAGAATCATCCTAAGAAACTGAAGGTCTTGAGTGTGTGTGGGCCACTAAAATCTCCTCATATGGTGAGAAATCCATCGAGGAAGAACACCCTGCAGAACCTACTTCCGAATTTTCTTTAGGATAGTTATCCCTGTGAACAAAGCTAGTAGGCATATTCGGATAATCTTAGGAAACCTTCTTCAACTTTTCCCTCCGTTTTCTTAACCTGAAATCTTTTGAGGCTCCCTTCTTTGAATTGAATGCTAGGTTTCTATGAATCTCTGAGAAAATATTCTCTAGAGAAGAGGAAGGGGTATCCTTATTTGGTGTCTTACATTCCATATGTGATGCCCCTACTCCTTGGCTCGTGAAAGTAAAATCTGCTTGAAGTTATTTTTCATTTGGATGTCAACAAATGTTAGTATTAGAATGTCTTGTATCAGTTCTCTTTTTACTTGTGTTGTAAGCCACTAAACTACGTAGGGAACCTACAGTGGCAGAGTGGTGGACTGCATCCCACACTAGTAGGTCAGAGCATGCTTGGTCAACCCAGACTACCAAGGATGTACTTGTAAGTAATAATGATTATAATTAAAGTTATTTTAATAATATGTACTTATATTTTATATTATCTTTAACTACTTTTTTTGTGTTTATTTATACAGGATAGGTATACCTTCTTGTATCAAGAAAAATATGGAGACAATGTCGATAAACACCCAACTTTTGACAAGAAACTTTGGAAGCAAGTTTCAATGGAAAGAAACGTGGGTAGTTCATCAAGAAAGCAAGGCTTGGGTGGTTTAGATCCATACTACTCAGAAGATACGACTACTGGTTCCTCCGTGGCTTCTACTGGGCAGTATTGTCCTACGCCTCAAGCATCATTTGATTCGGAGTACTTCAGTTCTCATTTGTCACAGATGGCAACTACATTAGAGAGTTTCATATCCGACATACGCTCAAAAATAAGGAATGAAATAAGGACTGAAGTAAGGAATGAAATAATGATTAAAGTAATGAATGAAATAAGAGATGAAATACATGCTTTGGAGGATCAACTTGTAAGGTAAAATTTGATTTACTTTTATAATTTTTGATATATATAAATTGTCAGGTTGAATTCAATATTATAATTTAATCATTGTTCATTACAATATATATTATGCTTATTTTTTATAATCAGAAGATATACCGACGAGCAAGAAGAAGATTTGGTAAGTGATGATGAGGATGATTTCGAAGAGTATAGACGTCGTCGTCGCTCTATCCATGCATCATCCTTAAAAGGTAAAGGAAAGCAAGTTGGTTCTCGAAGAAAGTGATATGTAATATATTGTTTTGCCTTGTATTATATTTATCGACTTGTATTAAGATATTTTAGTGTTGTATTAGCTACTTTTTTGTAAAAACTTTGAATGTGTAAAATCTTATGATGTATAATCTAATGAATTTTTTTTTATAAAATCTGTATATGTGTACGAATAATGTACTTGTGAATGTATTTGAATGTCATTTTACTAGGTATTTAAATGTCAATTCTATAATGTATTATATATATATATTTTTTAACAGCCCAGTATTAGCGAGGACATTTCCTCGCTATATGCTCGCAAACTTAACGATATTTAGCGAGCAAGTTGCAAGGGAATGTTCTCGCTATATACTCACAATTTCGTCGCTAAAACTGGAATGACGATACAATCTCATGATATTTAGCGAGCATTTACCGATAAATTATGAGGATCTAGCGAAGATATTACGAGGCTCGTAATATCCTAGCTAAATTTACACTAGCACATTGTGAAGATATATTCTCGTAGTATTGATTTAACGAGTTACATAGCTACGAGGATAATTATTTCTCGCTACGTCCTCGTTAAGCTTTGTAACGAGGATTTTGTGAGGAATTAGCGAAGACTTAGTGAGGAATATTGTCCTCGTTAATTGTATATTTTCTTGTAGTGACCTATTAACTTGGAAGTAAATTAATAACTTTATACAGACCCTAATTCCTTAACATAAATATATAACAACATCCTAATTCTTTAAATAGTAAACATCCTTATTCAATCATTTCTTCTCAACCCTAAATCCCATCGCAACGTAGTCACAGACCACTCTCCACTTCTCCCTTTGCTTCGAAATTCTGATCTCCAACCAATTGCCTCTCGGTCTGTCTGTTGATCGCTTCTCCACCTCTCCATCGATTTCCTCTCTACCTGTCTGTCGATTACCCCTATGCCTCTCCACTGATCTCCTCTCTGTCTATCCATCGATCGCTCCTTCGCCTCTTGGAGAATGTGACGAGGATATGACCCATTGAAGAAGACTTTCATGATCTCAAAGCCTCTTGTCTTCTTACTCTTAGGTTGAGATATGCTGAACTTGATGATCTTTTTATTTATCTAAGGAGAAGTATTTCTATCCTGCATCAATTTTGTTTTTTAGTTTCTATATAAATTATACCATCAATAGGATTAGAAATTTTGTTAGGCTTATTTTTCTTTCTGTTTTTCTTTTCACAATATTTATTTCAATAACTGGCCTGTTTTTGAGTCTCAATCTTTGTAAAAGTCCCCAGTTAACTTTGATTAATCAATGAATCTCAGTTTAGATTGTGCTTCTTTTGTGTGATGTAGATGAATTGTTGTAAGAAGATGTAGTCTCTATTCAGAGACATGATATGCTATTTTAATATGTTTCTTTTGTTTCCATTGGAATGCTCTATTATCAACTCTTATGATGCTATTAGAAATCAATAAAATAATTATCTTATGTTTAATTAAATCCATGAAAAGCCCATGCAATGATATAAGTGTAAATTAAACAAAAAAAAAAAATCATTCATTTCACTTGCCAACGTTACCTACCACTCATCATCCGTTGGGTAATGAGTAGGGTTGTAGTAGAAATTTTTAAGATAGGCATTTACCTAACTCATTTACCTAACTCATTACCTATTAGAAAAGGATGGATTAAGATTAGGGTAAACCCTAAACTCAATCCAACTTGACCTTACACCTAGAATTCAAGTAGTGTAGATATTAAATATCAAACAAAAAAAAATGGTAATGCTCGATGCATTGTTTTGTTTATTTTTGGGTGTTACACACGTTAGTAGTCTCTTAAAGATTTAAAATTTGAATCATTTTTATTTTGGTATGATCTATGGTATATCAACATATAGTATATTTTTACACAGTTGGGTATCCATCTTGTATTTTACGAAAATACCAATCTCAAAGCCTTGACGACTGAGGAAAAACATCTTTCAAAAAAAAATGAAAAGAAAAATCAAAACAAAACATTCTCAAAATATTTGAATTATGGCTTCACTCACAATCACTTCTCAAAATATAACTGGATTATCATTCCAATAAGAGAAAGAAACACATAAGCCAAACTGGAAAGAAATGGAGGATAGTGAAAAACAAAGCAACTCATGCCCTCCACGTTTATGAACTTCATGACATCCATTACAGGTGTTTTTTTTTCCTGAAGACGATATATATTATAAATAACTAACCACCAAGCTATCCTTTGCTTGGTTTGTATAAAGAAAAAAGCACAGTCAACAGTATGCCACTGGAGTATACAGTAAAACCGATTCATACAACCATATTCAACATTTTCCGTCGGAACCATTCGTCCTACAGGAAGGCTTCGAGCAAGGAACGGAACCCTTCAGAATCTGCAGCAACAAAGCATCTCCTCCTTGCAGCAACAACCCATCCATTCCTCCAGGGACGTCCCTCGCCTCCACCGCCGTCTGTGCACCGAGAAGCAACATGAACCAAACGCAGACCACGGCCAACCGCTTCTCTCCGGGGTTGGTCTTGGAACCCATGGCTAACAAGAGCAGTTTCTTGTTTTCCTTTCCCTTGAAGAGTGGGCTGATATGAGAGGGAGGAAGATCCAGATCCTTCAGGGTGTCTGGGTTTTGTTTGGAAGTGAAGGGGGGGGAAAAAAAAAACCCCTGATAGATAGATTGACACGTGGGATGCGATTGGTTAACTTCTACAAGCGCTTACGATCTACAACATAGTCAGTAGGTTGGTTTGAAACCTGCTGCCACCTTTGTATAGACGTACAGAACAAGCTAATCAAGGATTTTCGGATCAAAATGTTTGAAAATTACACTTCAGAGAATTCCACAGCTGCCATACATGACCGTTTAGCGTCTATTATCGCAAGTTCAGTTGTCCAACACATGACGAATTTAAACTCGTCTTCGAAATATTCTTAGACATTCCTATTGATAGATGCACATATAGTCATACACACACACACACACACTCACGCCGTTTTGTTTATGAAATATGGAAGTCATTGAGATTTCCTTTTTAACAGAGACTTACGTTCTAGTCAAATTTCTACAGTATCTACCTACCAACGACCAAGCAGACGCCGGTTAAGACTAAAGCTAAAGAAAAATAAACCTCCACGTCTACGAAATACGCAATGGACGACGTCTGATTAGAGAGTCAATCGTTCTTACAATAATCATGCGTGCTCGAACATTAATATGAGAATTAATTAATGTGTGAGACGGGTCTTAAACTCTTAAGTCCTTCATGCACGCCTATCAAACCTTCGACAGGTCTTTGTTTTCCCGATTGGGGCCCTCTGAATCGGCATTATTCAAATAATGGACTTTGATCAATGGACGAAATGTCCATGCTACTCCACCAAACATCCTTCTTCTACTTTTCCAAAACAGACAACTCTACCTCAGCGTGCAAATTACCAAGTTTATACAATGTGCGTCGCCTGGTTCGCATCACGTCCGATCCCCAGAAAATAAACAGGTTCAGGCTAAAGAAATTTAGGTTCATAATTAATTTCTTAGGAAAGTAAAGAATAATTAGTCAATCCACAGCACCAGAAAACAACAATAGGATTTTGTCATGGGTCTGTTCGTTTGCAGATTATGGATTATTTGAAAAGTTATTACACGACAAAAAAAATAATGATTTTTTTCTTGACAAAAGGAAAAAAAATCCTAAAACAAATCACAAGTTCTCATTTTTTGGATTTTTTTGAAACTGAACCCATTGTCGTGATATTAGATTATTTGTTGAATAGATCCTAAAATTGCAACTAAACATCACATTTGTAGGATTAGTCTGTATGCCAATAACCTTAACAATCTGCTCATTTTTTTGGAATGATTAAGAAAATGACATGTGGATGTGTTTAGACAAGTTTATTGAACAAGTTATTTTCGTGCTTAAGGTTACAAAATTGATAAGTACTTGTTCACTTATCATGTATGTAGTACATGACTAGTCATTTAGTACATGTAAAGCACTTGTTAATGTATTAGTAATTATTTAACTTTATTTTAATAGATTTAATTTAACATCACAATAAAATTAATGTATTAATAACATCTAGTAAATTCAATTCTTACATTGTAAGATATCAAAAATTTAAGTATAGTGGCATATTAAACGTGTAATAATATATAAACGTATATTAAACATGTATTCATGTTAACGGCATAAATTATTTACTTCGTATTCAAAGGTCCGTGATGTGTTGTGATCTGAATAGATTAATCATTAATAACAGAAAAAAATTACCATTTGCTGATATGATATATGCAGTAAATTATTTACATTAAACCGAGATTCCACAGGTTTTAAATAAATCTTGGAAATTACTAATACCATTTTCATAAAAGACGCATAACATGAATAAAAAAGAAATAACAATTACATAAGAGAATTACAATATTAAAATTTGACTTGTAGCTGGTGCAGGTCTCCAATTTGCCTGCTTAGTTTCCAATTAATACAAGGCAAAGAATGAAAGAAGAAGAAAAGAATCCCTTTGAAATAATGAAATGATTGCAAAGAAGAAGAGTCAGAGGTAGCAGGAGCCTGAGGTACGGAATAAAATGCAAGACATCGCCGGTTTTATTAGCATCGCCCGCCGTCGCTGGCGGACCCGTTTGTGCAACCGGAAGCACTGGAAGAAGGAACCGAGCCCTTCAGAATCTGGAGCAAGAAAGCGTGGCCTCCTCCCGGAGACGTTAATCCATCCGATCCTCCCAAAAGCCTCGGCCTCGCCTCCACGAGTGACGTTGCACACAGCAGAAACAAGAAACAAACAAGGCAGGCGGCCGCCGGCCGCGCTCTCCGGGCACCGCCATTTGATGATCCCATGGCCGTTTTTGTTGGTATGGCTGGATCTACTCTGTGGAGGAGATCAGGAAATTTTTGATGGATACAGGCACTCAGCAGGAAGCAGCTAGTTGTCGATGAACCGGCGGTGGAAGTGGTGGGAAGGTTTGCACTCGCAATGTATAGAAGTGGATGGACGGGCGGGGCACTGTTCGTTGACATCGAAGAGTTCTGGTAGTCTACGTTTTTTTGACTTGGAAAACGCGGCTGAGATCGGGTCAGCACCGCAAAACAGCGGTAACTAAACTAATGCTTTCCTAAGACCTCCATCTCATCAGCTTCCTTTTTTATCTGCTTTCTTTGCAGTACAACTTCAGCATCAGACTTTAATGTGTGAAACGAAAAGTATGGTGGAGAAATATCCTCGGATACAGCATATATAGTCATTCATCATTATAATGCTTGTGTAAATCAAGTGACAGAGAAAATAATCACATACGTCTACACACACACACACACACATGGTTTCAGCATAAGTTTCATTCTTTGTGGTGAAATTTTAGAGACTAAATTCTCTATCTAGTGTATCCGAATCCATAGTTTGAGCTCATGTCCATGTCACATGGTTTGAGATTTCTTATCAAGAAGGGTTGTAGTGCGAAGGCCATAATAAAGCAATCTTTTGATCGACGCTTACATTGTAAGTGAGAGTACTCGACGGACCTGAGCTTTTTATTAAAAGAGAAGTTGGTAACAATGAGAACTAAAGCCATATTCCCCCCACACCTAACCACCAAACCATCACTATCTCTACAGGCAACGATGTTTAGTTATGCTGGTCAGAGGGAGTTTCTAGCAAAAGTTGAATAAATGAGGTATGTATTTACATTTGTAGTCTTGATTTTTTTTTAAATTAATTACATAAAAATATCCTTATTATTTACAAATGTGTCATTAGATGGGAGGTAAATATGTAAAATCATTCTTCTTAGAATTTAACTATTGTTGTGGAACTTTTATTTGCCAAACAGGATTTTCATAACTAAGTTAAAATTTAGTTTCTACAGATACTCTTAAAAGTCAACTTCTATTAAAATCTCATAATTTGACTTCTACAAATAAGAAGTTCTAAACGAGGTCTAACAAGAAGTTGATGGATGGATATATGGATGGTTGTAGAGAAGCTCCGATGACGACGACATGGTGGCATGGCTCTAGTGTTAGTGGTGGAGAAGCTCTAACATCGACAGTGGTGGATGGATGGTGGCGAAGAATCTTCGTCGTGGATGAGGGACTTGCTTCGACATCGATGCTGGTATGGTCGTGTTGCTTCGATGTTGGTGGAGCCAAAGCCTTGAAGGTGGCAGAGAAGCTCCAATAGGATAGGAAATCTTGAAGGTGGTGTCGATGGATGTTGGAGATTGGGGATTGGGAAAGAAAAGGAAAGAGTGAAATTAGGTTTAGGGTTTATTTATCTAGAAAAATCTGTAAAGATATATTTATATCATATGTTATTTATTGGGTGCTGTTGACTGTACCTACGGTCCTTGCACAACCAGCCCTCCTATGTGCCTGGTGCGGTTTGTGCTGCCGATTGCACTAAATAATTCCCCTTATATTATTAAATGTATTACATATTATGTATATTATTAATATCAAACTAGCTTTGTTCGAAGAGTTGAGCAGTCAATGTTCAAGCTTAACTCGTTTAACCAAACAAGCCGATTAAACGAGCCTAAATTTGTGTTCAAACTTGATTCATTTATTAATGAGTCAAGTTCGAGTTGAGCCTTTAATGAGATGAATGCAGGTTGTTCAATGAATACATGTAGAAATTCACACCGCTAACCACCATTCATTAATAGACATTGATGTATTCGTAATAGGGCCCACGATCAGTCCCAAGCTCAAGATGCATTATAAATCTAATTATTGTTCTTCTTTCTCATGTAGAACGCTAATGGTGTATGTAATCATTCTTTTATAAATGTCATTGAAGCCGATAACACAAACACAAGTGTGCGGCTATCCTTTTTGTTCTCTTGCTCTTATTCTTGCAACTTGAAATCTACACATTGTTAAGCGCTTGGACTTGAATTTCCATTTTACTTATTTCACATTCTCTTTGTACGAATTTAACACAAGATCAGAAGGATTTCTTTTAGGAGCTTTAGCTTTTCTTTGGATGTAGAATAAGAAAAATAAGAATAAGTGAAAAATAGTATTAGTATTCTGATGGTATTGTTATTCAGTTTGTAAGTGATTTTCTTTTAAAGGTAAATAAGTGTGTATCGTGAGATATTCTGATTTAGATGAAAAGTAGAATAAGTATCAGAATAAGTATTGAAATAAGTGGAAAATATGTTGATGGATAATAATCAACTTGATTATTAAGATATATATCTAGTTTAAAAAATATATATATTATATTATATATGTATTAATTTTTAGATAAAAATAAACACACTGTATACATACATGTATAAGAATAATTTAGTGAAATAACTTTCTTTTACTTTTTCTGTGAAATAACTATTCTAAAATAAATAAATTAGAATAGAAATTACTATTCTACTTCTATTCTATTTTTTAACATTCTAAATAGAATTATTATTCCAATTTTACCTTTCTTGTGTCCCCATTCTTGTATTCAAACATGGGCCTATAGTGTGAAAATAAATTTGCTGGAGAACACGTAATGATGAAGCTGAAATGCAGACTCAATTCTGATTTTTCATTTGAATCGACTGACAAAGTGCTACTGTTGATAATGATGTGACAAGTAATGTCAATTAATCTCGTCAACAAATGATGAATGCGTCCTCTCATTCTGTGGCGATTTGTGATTTCTTTCAGGAGCTCAGACCTCAATCCCCTATCATGGCTGGTTTTTCCCCTCAAAACCCCATAGTAATACCCCCTTCTGATGCTACCTGCGACCTCACTATTCACTACTCTTGTTGTGCTATTGTTACTGTTCACTCCTCCCTCCTCACCACAGACAATCTTTCGCAGCACATCCTTAACAACTGGCCTCTACATGTCAAAGTAGAGATAACTGACTTCTCCTCTGGGAAGTTTCTTTTGAAATTTCCTTCTGTTAAGGTTAAAAATGAAATCCTTAGTCGTTTTGGATCCTCACTCCAGCCCCTCTCTACCTCCTTTGTCCACTGGACACCTAGCTCCAATGCGGTCCTCTCCCTGAAGGAGGAGGGGACCTGGATCCGGTTGAAAGGGATCCCTCATCATTTATGGTGTGTAGATGTTTTTCAAAGACTGCTTTCAGACTTCTCCGATTTAGTGGAAGTTGATCTCTCTTTCGACAGAGTTAAGTTCTTGGGTTTTGCTAGGGTAAGGATTAAGATTCTCCCAGGTAAGGAGATCCCTGATGTCAGATTTTATGCCTACGGGAAAACAGTATACCCGATCAAGTTCAGGCACAGCTGGGACCTATGCCCCGCTTCCCCCCTCTCAAAAATCCTTTCCTGCATGGCCCAAGCAACCATCTCAGCCCTCCTCATCCAGGAACTTACAACCTATTAGGAAATCTTTTAAAAATAACAAAGACTGGCGGGGCAACAACAGTGGCAAGAACCCCACTTCTTTCAAATCCCAGCATAAAACTGGAAAAAATGTCTGGATGAGACCCACTTACACTACTCCCCCTCTGTCTTCTACTCATAGTACAGCTGGAATTCTTCCCACCCCTTCTGTATTTGGAACAACAACAGCAAATCCTCCCTCTCTGGTTGGTACCCCTACCCCTCCCCCTGAGAGATCTAATCCTGATGATCCCAATGTTGCTTCCACTTGGGTGGAAACAAAGATTAGAGCCAGAAAACTCTCACTGGAAAAATTCAAAAAAGTCATGGCAATTTATGACTGTCTGGATCAAGAAGATCTGGGTACCACCACCTCTGAGAAGCCTTCTTCACGGCCTCCGACTCCTGTACATGCACCAGGTAATGTTCAGCACTCATTTGTAGATTATAATAATGATCTCAACTATAGCTTTGCTTCTAATAGTTCTCATGATTTAAATGCTTCCGTTAGGGATTCCCTGGTTAACCCTGAGGTTAATCAAGTGGATTCGTTATTGTGGGAATCTTATGATCATTTTCAATCATTCTGTGAGAATATTGGTATCTCTTTGACTTTAAAAGTTGAGTCAATTGCCTTCTTCAATCAAGTTAGGAAGGATCAGGGCAAAGAATATGTTAATTTAGAAGATCCTACTGCATCCTCTGTTAGGATGGGATCCTCTGTTTTATTCTCAAATTTTTTATGATTATAACAGCATGGAACATTAGAGGTTTGGGCTCTGGGTATAAGAGAAGAGAATTAAAAGAATTTATTATATCTAACAAATGTGATATCATTATTGTTAGTGAAACTAACAAGGAAGAGTTTACTGAAGGGACTCTAAGACTTTTAGGAGGGAAAAAAATAAATACCTGGTCTTTGGTCCCCTCTATTGGTGCCTCAGGGGGAATTCTAATAGGATGGGATAGTAGGCTTTTTAAGGCAATCAGGTGTATCCCCTCCAATCATTGCCTCTCTATTAACTTTGTAAATTTAGATACTAATCTAGATTGGTGGTTCACTGGGGTCTATGGTCCTTGTGACCATAACTTGAAACCATTATTTATTAAAGAACTACAATATATCAGTACACATGTTAACAACTTTTGGATTCTGGGGGGTGACTTCAATGTGATTAGGTTCCCCAGTGAACATTCCCTCCACATTAACAACAATGCCCATATGGACAGATTTAATGATTTTATTGATCAGAATGTTCTGATTGACCTCTCTCCAAATAATTTCTCCTTTACCTGGTCAAACTTTCAAGATAATCCCACATTAGTAAAACTTGATCGTTTCCTAGTCTCCCCAGCCTGGTCTGGGAAATTCCCTGATGCTTTTTGTTCTGGCAAAGCCAGAATTGTCTCAGACCACATCCCAATTCTGATTAATACCAAGGCCCCTGACTGGGGTCCTCCCTCCTTCAGATTTTATAAATCCTGGTTCTCTCTGCAGGGATTTGAACAATTAATTAAGGACTATTGGTGGCAAAATGGTTATCCTCTATCTATACCTTATCCTGTGTCTGAGTTTAGTTTTAAATTGAAAAATTTAAAAGCCTTACTCAAAAATTGGATAGCTCCCATAAAAGCTAACAGAGCTAAAAGATTCGGAATTATTAAATCTCAAATCTAGGATATAGATTTTCAAGCTGAACAATCAGATAACATTAATTGGGGGCAAAAAAAGGCCTTGTGACTAGAACATTTTGATCTTCTTAAAGAGCAGGAGGTGTATTGGAGACAAAAATCTAGAATCCTATGGTTGAAGGAAGGGAACTTAAACACTTCCTTTTTCCATAACATGGTTAAATGCCATAGAAGGGTTAATAATATTTCTTCCCTCCTCATTAACAACTCTATAACTATATCCCAAATGGAGATTTGTAGAGAAATTGAGGATCATTTCACTAAATTATTCAATAAGGGCTGCAGTCTTCAATTATCATTTAGATGGGATATTCTTATCCCAGTAAAAATCTCTTCCCCTGAACTGTTAGAGATCTCTTTTGAGGAAGAAGAGATCAGAGCTAGTGTGTTCCATCTAGCTGGAGATAAATCCCCAGGTCCTGATGGCTTCCCTTTAGTGTTTTTCCAACATTTCTGGGAGTTGTTGAAACCAGAAATAATCAATATCTTTCAATCCTTCCACTCTTCTAATGACCTTGATTTTCTATCGTCAATTAATCAAACTTTCATTGCACTTATCCCTAAGAAACAGGGAGCAATCAGGATCCAAGACTTTAGACCTATTAGTCTAGTCAATAGTCTGTACAAAATCATTACAAAACCTCTGGCTTCTAGGCTGTCACCAGTATTGAACACTGCCATTGATGCTTCTCAGAGTGCATTTCTGGCTGGGAGGTCTATTGGGGATTGCTTCCTTGTTGCACAAGAGACCCTTCAATTTATGAGATCTTCTAACATCAAGGGTTACATTATAAAAATAGATTTTGAAAAAGCATTTGACAATATCAACTGGCATTTTCTGTTAGACTCTCTTTCTGGACTGGGTTTTGGGGATAAGTGGATCTCTTGGATCCGCATGTGCATTTCTACTGCTAAGTTCTCTGTTTTAATCAATGGATCCCCTAAAGGCTTTTTTGAGGCTTCAAATGGTCTAAGACAGGGTGATCCCCTGTCCCCCTTACTGTTTATTATAGCAACAAATGTTCTGAATTCCATGCTGTTGGCAGCTAAGAGAAATAATTTGATTTCTGGGATTAATTTCCCTCATGGATGTCCTTCCTTAGTTAATCTGCAATATGCAGATGACACTCTTCTCTTCCTCCCAGAAAATTCTGAGAATATGATTAATATCAAAAGAATACTATGCTGCTTTCAGACATGTTCTGGTTTAAAAATTAATTTCCATAAGTCATCCCTCATTGGAGTGGGTGTCTCTCAGGCTTCTCTGCTATCCTCATGTGATATTATGGGATGTGCTAAGGCTGACCTCTCTATTACATATCTAGGGCTGCCTTTACACTTCAAAAGGGCCACAGTAAACAGTTGGGCTCCTGTGATTGAAAAAATCACTAAGAAACTATCCTTTTGGAAGGCCAAACACTTGTCTTTAGGGGGCAGATTAACTTTGGTTAATGCTGTCTTATCAGTAATTCCCACTTATTTCATGTTTGTCCTTCACATGCCTCTAAAGATTGAGAAAAAAATAGACACTCTTAGAAGTAAATTTTTGTGGAATTCATTAACCCCTAACAATAAAGGGATGCATCTAATTAAGTGGTCTAATATTTGTAGACCAAAACAACAAAATGGGTGGGGAATAATCAATTTGAGAAACTTCAGTGCAACTTTAAAAACTAAGTTAATTTGGCAATTCTTTTCTAGCCAACACAGGCTTGTTTGGAAAATAATTTTAAGGGCAAGATACTTACACAAGGGTCCAGGAGCCATTTTGAACTCCCCTGCTCCTATCTGTTCCCCCCTGTGGAGACTCATTAAACAAGGTTTCAGTTTCTTTAACTGTTTCACTACTGCTATTGTTGGTAATGGTATTAATACTATTTTCTGGATTCAAAAATGGTGGAATGATACTTCTCTAAAAGACATCTTGCCTGATTTATACAGTGTAGCCAGATTAAAGAAAGCATATGTTAAAGCAACTAGGGATTTGTTCCTTTCAGATTTTAACAGATTGTTTAATCTAGATTGCAGTTATTTTCTTAATCCTACAGCTCACCAATTGCAGCTTGAATGCTTTGTTAACATTATGCATTCCCTTAATTTGGGAACCAGTGAGGATGTTTGTAACTGGTTACCTACCAAAAATTGTATCTTTACAGTAAAGACAGCTTATAGGCTTTTCATTGATGGGGGCCTTCGTAATGCTTTCTATAAATGTCTTTGGGAATGTAATTCTCCATTAAAAATTAAGCTTTTCTCTTGGTTAGTTATTAGGAACAAGAACCTAACAAGAGAGAATTTGCTTAAGAAAGGCTGGTCTGGATCTTCTTTATGCATTTTTTGCTCTGCTTACTGTGAAAATAACAACCATTTATTTTTAAACTGTACCTTTGCTAGGAACATTTGGAGATTTTTCCTAGTATCTGATCTGTATCCAGGTTTCTTCTGTGTTGTTGATTTATTTTTGTCTTCTCCTCACCTTAAAACTAATTTATCACTCTCTAGTTGGACATTGTTGCTTCAAATCATTCTCTAGTTGATTTGGAAAGAAAGGAACAATAGGATTTTTCGTAATTCAGTAAGATCATATTCCTTGATCATTCATGATATTATTTCTCTAATGCATTTTTGGGTAGAAACTTTGGTTTCAGGTTTTGAGAAGGAGGAAATGTTAAAATTTGTCTCTGTCATGGCTTCACAATCGATGGAGACTACCATTCCTCCTTCCATTCCTTCTTCTTCAAGAGTACCATCTGAAGTGGATTCTCAGAATAACATGGAGAATCTGGATCAATGATTTTACCCCATATGCTGCAAGAAATCTTTCTGTTTCTGTTGGATTTGCAATTCAATATTGGACTATTTTTTGTGATATTTAGATGAGGGCTATAATGCCTGTGGTTCTGTAATATTTTTGGACATAACATTGTCTCTTACTTAGCTTTTAATGCCGTTGAAATACTAAACTGTTAAACCATTAACAAAAAAAACAAAACAAATGATGAATGCGTCTGTAGTCACTTGATCTAGTAGTGGTAAAGTCTTTTTGTAGTTGTACGAAAGATCGAAAGTTCGACTTCTATGGATATTATATATATTACATTACTTGATAGTGATTTATCATAGTTAAATATTTAAGTGTAATATAAACCATCTACCGTTTACAACAAAAAACAAATGACGAATGCTTCATGGAGAATAAAGAACATAATTGATCGAGGTTCTCTGGGTCTTCGTCACCAACTTGCATGCATCGTAATTAATTGCACATTCAATACAAATATTACTGAAAGAATATTGTACCCAGTCGGTGCACATGCAATGCGACTCTTGCTAAATCTTTGAAGACTTGTGCTGCTGTACTGGGACTCATGTTGCATCTTTAGACTTCTGTTCCGTCTCATGCCGAACATTGAGACTTCCTAGAAAGTATAACAATAGTTTTAAAAACATGGTGTTTGAGGGAATTTGTAGCTCATAATGTGAGAGCAAATGCATACTTATAATTTGAATACTTACAAATAAAGACCCATGTAAACACAACAATGATCAGAACACTGCATGTTTTTTTTTTGTTAACGGCAAACTATGATATATAAGTTCCTCGAGCAAACAGATCCAGGGAAAACAAAAATAGTACAATATTGTTTGTTAATTAGGGGTGCAAACGGATCGGATACGGTACGGATATGGGTGTTACCATATCCATATCTATTTTCGAAATACGGATACAGATACGAATACGGATATCATACGGATAGGAAATTTACATATCCATATCCTTAAAATACGGATACGGATACGGAACGGATAAAAGAGGATCGGATACGGATAAAATCGGAAATAAAAACGGATATGGCAATATACACATTACATAATTAATCAAAAAATTAACAATATTTTCATATAATTATATATTTTAAGTTATTTAGTATATATGAAATAAAAATAATATATATCAAAAATAAAAATAAATTAGACATAAT
>JAMKQA010016062.1:0-12114 GCA_024699735.1 Posidonia australis
TGGATCAGACTGCAATCTGATCCAGAATCTATCCCAGAAAAGAGATGGGTGATTCATGTTAATGCAGATTGATTTATGCCATTGTTAAGAGTTGAAAACATGATTGGATGCACATGATCAAAGCTATCTTATTAATCATGTAATTAAAACCAAGATAAGTTAATGGGTTCATGTATGAAAACATGCAAAGTGCAAAGGAATAAAACATGATGTGAGCGAACCCAATCAAAACACAAACAAGTCATGTTATCTCTTCTGCATAACTCTTATATTTAGAAACTTGGCATGGATCTATGTGCAAAGAAACAATAAAATAAAGACAACTCATTTATGCAATATGGTGTAGATTTTATGCTAGAAGAAAGGTAAGCATGCTTGCAAACGAGAGTATAGATTTGCATGGAGATCATCTTACAAGAAGGATAAGCAAAATCATCATTGAAATCTCATGAAAACATAAAGGAAATCAGACCATATGTAAGTTTCTAACATGCCTTATTCCAATGTAAGAGAACAAGAATTAAAGGAAAAGTGAGAAGGCCTACCTTGTCCTAGATGTTCCTTCAAAGAAGACTCAAGATAATAAGCTCCTTGATGCTCTGAAAGGACTGAGAATATCTCTAGATGCAAGAAGAAAGCTAAGAGCTCAAAGGGACAGCTGCAGAATTCTGATTGCAATTATGTGTCTTCAACTTTTCTAATCTCTCAAATGGCTACCTATAGGTGTCTATTTATAGGAAACTCTCAAGGGTAACTCATGGAAAATCTAAAGGGCCTCGTAGACGAAAAGCCTGGAAGATTCCATGGCATATTCGTTGCTGGAGGTAACAGCCATGGGAGGTTGAAAGTCAGCAGCTAGCAGCCAGAAAAGTGGCTGTGCACCACGTTGGTGCGCCAGCTTCGTGCTCCAGCTATGTGCGCCACCTATGTGTGCTAGGTAGGTATGCTAGGTAGGTGTGCTAGGTAGGTGTGCTAGCTAAGTGCTCTCCCCTACTTGTCTGGATTTCTAATTGGGTTGTGGGCCTATTGCAAGCTTAGGGTTGGTCTGGCTAATGGGATTCAAGGGTCATCCAAAGCATCATCTGGAAAATTATCAATGAGTCACCTCAAAATTGGGGTGTCTACAATATGAAAATAATACACTTTGCGGTTTTTTAGAATACCGAAGGTATCTACCGAAAATTACTAGATCGACATATCGAAATGGAACGGTGTATCGATTTTTTGACAGTTTTCTTTGGACAGATTCTTCAGCATACCGAAAATATTCAATATGCCGAAATCCCCTGAGTCACTATTTTCGGTACACCGATGCATGTACTGAAGAATACTCTGAAATCTCCTATAACTGATTTCGACATACCGATCATTCTTTTCGGTATACCGAATTCGTCGCAAATCCTGTTTTAAACCCAAAACTTAGGCTTATTTCTCATTGTTTTCAATATACGGCCGACCGATTCTCTCCACCGAAACCATTCCCTCTCCTTCCCATCCGCAAATCCCTTCATCTCTGGTCTCATACACCCTCTCTGATCCTTCCTCTCTCCTTCTCTACCAGTTTCTCAGTCTCGTTAAGGATGGCCTCTAAGAAGATGCTTGCTTCTCGCAAAAAACGGAAACAATTTGAGGAAACATCGGGAGCTTCCGATAGCCACTTTCAGAAATATCAGTTCGTCGAAAATGAGGCCGAGCAAGCTCACCGTGAACGATTTGCCAACAGAGAGGTACTCACGGGAAGAAGAATAGTTTTCCATGAACTAGATTCCATTAAGCCTCTATTTGAGTTCCAGGATTTAATTCCTTTTTTAAGTTTCATAGGTGATCGACTTTACTATCCTAACCTAGTGTCTCAATTTTATGCCAACATGACCTATTATCACTCTCTAGCTCATTCTTACATTTGCAAGAATACCATAGATTTTGATGATGTTTTACTAGGTTAATTGTTTAAAATCCCATCTTCAAGGACCGACATCACCATATCCATTTATAAATTAAATTGGTCCTATTCTGAAATCAATAAAGTTATATCTTTGAACCTTAGGAGCACTTTTAAAACCAGTAAGATTAAGCAACTCACCAAGCAATCACATATTATCGCCTATATTGTGGCCGCCAATCTAGTCCAAAAGAAAAGCCATTAAGATGAGTTAAGTGAGCTTACTTGTAAGGCGGTCTATGCCATAGTCAAACAAATTCCAGTTAATTGGGTTCAAGTGATTTTTCACTGCATCACTCATGTCAAAATTAAGTTATTTTTTAATCCTCCTCTAACTTATTTGTTTGAAAATTATGACATTCTCCTTAATGATGAACCAAACTTACCTGTTAAATCCAAGCCTTTAGGAACCCAAGCCGTGACTAAGATGAAACAATTTATTGAGCTTCATAGTAAAATTAGAAATCTTCCTAAAGGTTCCTCTCCTGTACCACAAAGAACTCAAGCACAAGATGAAGATGTCAGTTTTGACGAAGAAGCAGAAGAAGAATCCAGTATGTCTAAGAAATGGGATTCACTTCAACAACAAACGTCAGAGATGTATCTTCACCAAAAGTAAATGATGGACATCCAACTACAACAATAAAAGCAAATGATGGAACAACAAAAACTGATCTTCGACTTGATACTTCAACAAAATCAACGACATCAAGAATATATGGAAAGCATAAGAAAACTCAGTGATCGAGTTGAGACGTATCAAGACATCCTTCAAGGTTATCACCAGGATATTCTTGAACACATCAATCAACCTTCTCCTTAAATTAGTTGTTGTAGTATCATCTTTACATTTTGAGATTGGACGTCTTGTGTAACTAATTTGGGTTATTAATGACTTTATCATTGTTTTGATGTTTATCTTGATTACTTGATAATGATTCTATATATTGTCTATCGCTCAAAGGGGGAGAGTTATTCATAACGTATTATATCTTTTCGACAAAAAGGAGGAGAAATATATAATGTATATAAATATATCAATATGTTTATAAAATTTATAAAAAAATTCATAAATGGAACTTAGTTTAAAGGGAAGGTTATTGAAAATTCTTATCCTGTATGATTGGAACTCATATTTGATATTTTGATTTTGTCATCATCAAAAAAAGAGAGATTGTTAGAAATATATTTTGTTTTAATGATTACACTTAGACTAATGAATTTTTTGTATATTTTCATGAAAGAAAAATAAGATTGAAGAATTATAATTACTTGAGTCATGTAAATCTTATGAAATATGTTGTAAATAAATATATAAAGATATACTTAGCAAATTGATTGAAAAATAAAAGAAGAATCATTTCGACATACCCAACCAAATCGATATACCGAATCAGGAAGAAACGACACAAGCATCGAAACTTTGAATCAAAGATGAAAAATCAAAAACGACATACCAGAGGAAAAGCGATATACCAAAGGAGGAAAAATCAATACATGAAACAGAACTCCGAATCAAAGTTCATCTCTAGGTCTAAAATTCCACAACATCCATCGTTAATGAAACGAAATGTAATTTGGATTGCAGCCATTCCATTTTGAATCAACTTCATTTTGAAAATTATCATTTTGTTTCATCAAACGGCTTCATTGGTGGACTTTTGGCTGTTTTGGACTACTCATTGTGTGGATCTTCAAGTAATGTACCCTGGCAGGAATATTATTACATCTCCCACTGAAGCACCACAACCATGACTACTAGATTAGCGGATTGCAAGTAGCTCGATTGGTCAGAGGTTGTAGTTTTACAACCATACACTCAAGTTCAAACATCATGGGAAACAAGCTTGGATGTTAATATTGAAGGGGATCAGTCAGTCCAAAATTCACCATTTCAAGAAAAAAAACAGGAAAAAAAAAATCCAAGACCACTAGATCATGCATGACTGAATGAAATTTGTGATCATGACACAGACCCATCACTCATGTATTCTCTGATGACCAGTACCAGGCCATACCAACACCCAGCACAGATTTAACTTCTTTTTTCTTCGTTTTTTTTCTTCCAAACAACCTCCTTTCTTTCAGTAATAAATTCACGTTAATACTAATAAATTCATAGACGATCGAGTTTCACAAACAACAACAATAATACTATCTAGAAATGACGATATTAATTTAATATAGATAAAGGGCGATGTTAATTTAATATATAGATAAAGAAGAGCAGATGGAGCAATTATTCAGAAGTAACATTCTGGACGTAGAGTACTGGTGGACGTTGATAGGTAGAATCGTTCGTTCCCTGCAAAGCACAATTATTATTACTCGGAAGCGATCCTTGAGGAGCCCAACCCTGTCGACGCCAGGAGTTCAGACGTCACTCCTGTCGGGCTTGTCTGAAGTTGGAATCACCTGAAGGAGAGGAAGCAGAGCAGTTCTCCATGTTAGAATTCAGAGTTGTTTCAGATGTCACCGACGGCGCAAGAAAACAAACAAACAAAAAACCAAGCAAGTTTTTGTGGCACTCACAGTCTCAGGAGACGGGATCCATTCGTTGGTGGCAGGATTACCCTTGGAGGATGGGTGGCTGCGGGTACTCCCTGGGGCCGGATTAAAGCACTCACCATCGGATCTCTCTACCTTGATGAAGCCCGTGCCGGTCTGTCACGGTGGAATTTTGAGAAATTAGCAGGCAGTTCGATACCAATCGGCGGGAATGTAAAGCCTAGGAGGGATTAATCAGCGCGGAAGCAAAATACCCTGTGGTGTTGCTTGTCCACGCCGTTGAGATCCTCGTAGTACTCCGTCTCCACGTACTCGGGATCCGGTTCGGTTCCACTGCACACAAGTTTCTGCAAGCAACAGGAGCTAATCAGGTAGATCCGTAGATTCCATAGATTAAGGAAAACAGCAGCTAATGCCGATATGGTTTGCGTTTACCTCGGGACGGGACTCGAGGTCCTGGAACTTGTGGAGCTCCGGAATGGAGCCCAGCGGGATCTGGTCGGTGTGGCTGGAGGAGTAGTCGCTACGTTGCGGTTTACTGTGGCGCTTGGGGGCGATTCCGTCGAAGTACTCCCTCGCCTCCTCCGCCCTCCTCGCCTCCTCCTCCGGCGACAGGTGCTCGTCACTTCGATCCGGCCTCAACATCTCTCAATCTAAAGTCTCCTCTTCTTCCTCCTCCTCCTCCTCCGCCTCCTCTTCTTCCTCTTCTTATAATAATAAAGAATAGAATAAAATTGTGGACACGAAGAATAGAATAAAATATCTTCAACTACCTAAAAAAGACATGTACATCTACAAGTCAAAGGATGTCATTAACTGTAAAAAAAAAATCTAGGAAGACACGGAGAAGATGCAGAGAAAACTAATCTAGGATGTTACAACTTCTTCTTCAAAGAATAAAGAATAAAATAAAATTATGGATACGAAGCAGTGAACCGAGGAGACATTTGTGTGGAAGTGACGGTGAGGACCATGAATCCCAGGTCTCTCCTTGGTTCGAGGAATAATATCTAGAATTACTTCAAAATAGTTTGTTTGGTTGGGTAAAAATTAGAATAAATCTAAAATAATAATTTCTATTCTAATTTATTTATTCTAGAATAATTATTCTGTAGGAAGGATAGAATAAATTTATTCTGTTAGGTTATTCTGAAGTATGTATGTATATATATGGTAGATTTATTTTTTGTTTAAAAATTAATACATATATATAATATGATGTATATATATTTTAAATTAGATATATATTTTTTAATAATCAAGTTGATTATTATTAATTTATAAGTTTTTTATTTATTCTAATACTTATTCCACTTTTTATCTAAACTAGAATATCTGTCTATACACATTTATTCACTTTAAAAAAAAATCACTTCCGAATTGAATAATAATACTATTATAATACTAATATTACTTTCAACTTATTCTTACTTTTTTTTTATTCTACATCCAAAAAAAAGGCTTATCTTATCATATAGTCTATATCATCATAAACACCAAAGAATATCTTGGACCACCCAAAAAAACATATACATCTACAAGTTAAACTATGTTGCAATCGAAAAAAAATCAAGGAAGACGTGGAGAAGATGTAACCGAGGGGAAAAAAATTAGGAAGACATGGAGAAGAAGTAGAGAAAAGTACTCTTAAAACACTATGGAGGCATAAATCTCTTCTCTTTATTTATAGACAAGCATAGAGATACAATGAATACATATGATAGTTACAAATAATTCATAACACTCTCTCTTATCTAATTATACCTAATAAATAAAGTTAAGAAAATAAATACTTTCGAATGTTTCAAGATTTGAATGAAATATGGGATAGATACTTTAGGACTCAATGAGAAATGAGATTTACCTCATTAAAACCTTGTTTATAGAAAATCCAATGGGAAAAGGTGAAGTAAAATAAAAAAGAGTGCAGTTTTCACTATCTCCCATTGATTAGTATCAGGCTTATAAACCAAGATTACAATAATTACATTGTCCTCATATTTTATTATTAGATCTTATTTAAAAGTCTTTAGTTTACATGTAGTTTGAATATGTTGTATAACTTGTTTAAGTTAGAAGCATTCATGACTTGCCTTGTGAATAATAATTTTTTTAGAATAATTGGATGAAATTGCTACTATTGTCTATTTATTGATTTCCATGAGATAGTTGTACCATCGTATGTGAAAATACATCATGTCTGTGATCTACTTTTGTGGGGGTCATACAAAGTTCCTGCGTCTGCATAGTCAATAAGTGATTAAAAGAATCCCTTTAAGTAAAATAGTCTCATGTCGATTGTCCCTTAGAGATAAGATAATATATGCTTAACTCCTTTCCAATGGCTTTCAATGGGAGTGGAACTATATCTAGTTAATAGATTCATTACAGACACAATATTAGGTCATGTGAATTGTACTTAAATATGGAACTTCAAGCCTTAGGATTTCCTCCCCATCTTCTTGGGACGAAAGGAATCCTTTTCTACAAGTGATTTGACAATCATGGGTGTGTTCAGTGGATAACACTTTTTCTTGTGAAAAATCTTTAGGATTTTATCTGTATATGTCGATTGATGTATTAGTATACCATGTGGTAAGTGTTCGATTTCTAAACTTAGACAGAATTTTGTTTTACCAAAATCTTTTATCTGAAATTCTAAAGTCAGTAGGACTACAGTCTTATTGGTCTCTTTAGGAGTTCAAATTATATTCAGATCAACGATATATACGGCTATGAGTACAACATTGGTACTTGATGCTCGTATGTTTATGCATGGGTAAATTTCATTGTTTTAAAATCTTTGCTTCTAGAGGTATTTATTTAATTTATTATAACACATGCATTCAGATTATTTCAATTCATAAAGTGATTTTTGTAGCTTGATAGAGTAAATGCTTTTGGTCTTACTCATCGATTCCTCTAGTAATTTGAAACTATAAGGGAGTTTCATATGTAATTCTTTATCTAAGTTGCCATAAAGATATGTTGTTGTGACATTTACTAGATGCATATCTAGATTTTTGGAAACTACAAGACTGATTAAGAATCTAATGGTAATGACATCCATGATTGGAGAGTAAATCTTTTCGTAATTGATTCTTAGCCTCTATAAAAAGTCTTGGACTATAAGTCTTGCTTTGTAGCGTACAATTTTAATCTTTTCATTTCTTTTACAAATGAACACTCAGTTATATTTGACAAGAGTAACACCAATTGGTGTTTGGATTATTAATCCAAAAACTTTGTGTTTTGTAAGTGAGCCTAACTCAACTTGTGTTGTTCATTTCCATATTGGTCAATCATTTCATTGTCTACATTCAATGACGATTTGTGGTTTTATTTCATCATCACTGCTAGTGATAAATAGAATAATTTTATATGTAAAGCTATTGTCAAATTTATTTTTTATCTAACACTTCCCTTGTACATACGTAATCTAATGATATCTCAGTATTTATAGGAAATACCTCTTCTGAAGGTTCAATATATGATGAATGGTTAGATATAAGCTCATTTTCCTGTTTGATTTGTAACAATTTTGCTAGAGTGTTAGGTACTTTTCTCTTTCGAGGTCCTTTGTCTTTTGCACCAAATGGTCTACCTTGTTTTAAAGGTTGCCTAGATGCTTCAGTTGTTGAGATTACTGTTTATCCTTCAGAGACATCAATCCTTGCTAGGTGTTCGCGACATGGATGTGGGATTTGATAATCTTCTAATTATTTGTAAATGTATTCTATAATTGGTGAACAACTGATTAGAAATGTAAAATCTGCTAAATTTTTTGCTCGCATTACTTTGTACGAGGATCAAAATGTGACAGTTGGAAATTTTCTTATGTATTTGATTGTCGTGCTTCAAATGACACTTTTGTTTCTCCTTGGGGAAAAACACTCATCAAATTGGTAGTCTTCAAGACATGCCTTGAATAGATCCCCAGTGAGGGATTTAATGTATCTGATGATTGATGGAAAATCAAATCAAATAGAGATACCAAGTCTATATTGAGGTCCCATTTTTGTCCTTCGTGGTGGTGTACTTGAAATATAAACGGCATAAGCGAAAATTTGTAAATGGAAAATGTTTGGGATGGGGACCATGAGCAAGTTGCATCAATGAAATTGTCTGTGACCTAGTAGGCCGAAGACGGATCAAAGATGCTACATGCAAAATGACATGTTCCCATGTCATCATTGGTAATTGAGATTTCATTAGAAGCAGGTGAGCAATCCATTGAAGTCTTTTAATAATAGACTCAGTCAACCTATTTTAAGTGTGAACATGAGCTGCTGGATATTCAACTTGAGTGCTAATTGAAGTGTAATAATATAAGAATAATTTAGATGTAAATTTTCCTACATTTAGTCAGATTTTCTTAATTGGGTAATCTAAAAATGATCTTATAAGCTTATCATTTAAGCTAGTAATTTTGCAAATTCTAGATTACAGTTCGAGATATACATGTGACCATCTAGAAGATGTATCAATGAGGATTATGAAATACTTAAATGGTCTGCTAAAGGGGTGAATAAGACCACACATATCCCCTAGAATTCTCAATAAAAAAGATAGGGATTCAACGTTAACTTTGAGTGGTGATCGTTTAGCTAGTAATTAATTTATCTTTTGAGCAAGCAGAACGTGGAAAATTATTACATTAGAAGATCTTCTGCTTTTCAAAGAATGTCCATATATATTGCTTATTATCCATTGCATCATTGTTGATCCTGGATATCCAAGACGATCATGCTATAAAATAAACATTAAGTAGTCATGCAACTTCAGGTCAAATAAGGCATGTGTTTCTAAGTAATAAATTGTAGTGTGATAAAGGTTAGAGGAATGTGTTGAGAGAATTTCTAAAGTTACTTTTCCTTATTGGGATCGAGAAGTTATAAAAAGATATTCTTTTTCATCTTTATCACCTATTTCAAGGTGATATTCATTAGCATGGATGTCTTTGAAACTAATGAAGTTTCTTTGTGATTTTAGAGAGAGTAATGCTTCCTTTACGAGGAGTTTGATTTTATTTGGAAGAAATACAATTACTTGACCTGATCCTTCTATTATTTTGGAAGGTTTGGATATTGTCTTCACATATATTTTAAAATGAGAAATATCCTTGAAGAAGGTCGGGTCCTTGAGGATTGAGTGCATAGTAGCACTATCTATTAGGCATGTAATAGATTTAAGGGTTTTTTGTCTTAATACTCTCGTTAAAAGTCATATTGTTGTTTTTTTTTTTGAAACCGGTAATCTGTATTTTATATATATTCCAAAAAATTTCACCATATCCAGTCCAGAGTTTGGTATCAATATTACAAAATGAAAGTATTGCCAACCAGAAATATAGTATGCAGTTCAAAGGCTTAGAGAACAAGCCTCAAAAAGATTCAAGCAATCAAAAAATCAGCTAATAAGAGATTAGCCATTCATGGGGAGTTGCCTTCCTCAATTGCTGGAGTGGAGGTATTGCTTGCTCCACCAGTGTGACCAATATTATCAGCCAAGGGATCAATGTCCATAGTATGACTCTGCTGAAAGGAGGAAAGAGATTGCAGACTTTCTTGTTGCTCAAAACCTGCACCCAAGCTTTCAATCGAATCATGAAAGAAGTTTAAAATTTCCTTCACAATCACATATTTACTTTTGTATGAGTTCCTGAATATTCTATTATTCCTTTCAAGCCAAATAAACCATAGAAAAATTTGTACAAAAGTATGAGTACCAACGGCTGACATTCTAAATTTTAGAACATGAGGTAATCTAAAGAGGTCAGCAATAGACAAAATGGCAGGATATAAAGGATATAAAGAGAAAGCTTGCCATATTGAGTAAGTAAAAGAGCATGATATGAAAAAATGCGTTACAGATTCCACGTTTGCATTACAAAACACACAAAAAGTGGGGCCATTCCAACCTCTTTTGCATAGATTTTCCTTAGTCAGAATTTTATTGCATACCACTAACCAGGAAAACAATTTGATTTTAAAAGGAACCCAGCATTTCCAGACTTCCTTGAAAAATTTAAATCTTAACTCACCATCATTTAAAGTAGCATAACATGATTTAACAGTAAAGTTGCCATTAGTAGGCTTCCAAACAATGGTATCCTCCTCAGAATTTGGTATAACATTAGGAATGATCCCAGCCAAGACCACCGTTTGCTGTTGCAGGTTAGAGTCCAAGGAGGGTATTGGGTAACCGAATAAGTTGGTGGGATTGGAGAGGAAGACTTCAACCACTTTAGCTACAGAGGCATGTTTATATTTTGCGTAACTAAAGAGTTTAGGGAAAAAATCTTTTAGTTTTTCCCCATTCCACCATTTGTTTTCCCAAAAGATAGTGCTCTTTCCATTATTTACATGGAATGAGGTGAACCCATTCAACACATCAAAGCTTTTTTTGAGTTCCAGCCAAAGGAGCGATGCTCTAGAGTTGGAGATGTTGAGAATTGCTCCAATCCCTCTTCCCGAGGAATATTTGACTTTTACTATCTCCTTCCATTTTAACGAGAAGTCGTTAGAGAAGAGTTGCCATAATAATTTGCATTTTAAGGCCTTGTTGAAAATTTTCAAATTAATTATGCCCCAACCTTGCTGTTCCTTGGCCCTACAAAAAGACTTCCATTTGACCAAATGACAGGCTGCAAAAGAGGAGGTATTCCATAGGAATCTAGATCTGAGCTTGTCAATTTCTTTCTCCACACTGATTGGTAAATGTAAAACAGAAAGAAAGTACGTGGGGATAGCAGATAGCACTGCATTAACCAGTGTGAGTCTGCCCCTAGAGAGAGCATCTTAGCTTTCCAGAGAGACAGCTTACTTGAAATTTTTTCAATGACTGGAAGCCAATCACTATGTTTGGGCTTTTTGAAGTGTAAAGGGAGCCCAAGATATTTTATAGGTAGCTGATCAATTTGACATCCCAAACGAGAGATGCTCTCTTGGTGAGGGGAGCCTGAGTACCAATTCCAGTGATGAAAGATTTATGGAAATTAATTCATAGTCCTGAACAGGTCTGAAAGCAACATAGAATTCATTTGACATTTACAAGATTATTCTCAGAGGCCTGAAGAAAAAGGATGGTGTCATCTACATATTGAATGTTCAATATGGATGGCCCACCATTTAGAAGTTGAATCCCAGAAATAAGATTATTTTCTAATGCTAATGCTAGCATTCTATTAAGGACATGAGTGACCACAATAAACAACAAAGGAGATAAGGGGTCTCCTTGTCTTAACCCATTCGACGAGTTGAAGAAGCCTTTTGAAGTACCATTTACCAAAACAGAGAAAGAAGCAGATGAAACACACATTTTCATCCAATTTATCCATTTTTGTCAACATCCCATTCCTTTTAATGATTGTAGCAGGAAATCCCAATTGACATTGTCGAATGCTTTCTCAAAATCGAGTTTGACAACAAAACCTGGGATCCCATTGAGTTTCATATGATGTAAAGTTTCTTGAGCCACAAGGAAGCAGTCACCTATGCATCTTCTGGGAAGGAATGCACATTGTGAGTTGTCGATTACTTGATCGATGGCAAGGGATAGCCTAGATGCTAAAGTTTTTGCTATAATCTTATAGAGGCTATTTACAAGACTTATAGGCCTGAAGTCTTTGATTTCTTTGATACCTTCTTTTTTTGGTATGAGTG
>JAMKQA010016063.1:0-15247 GCA_024699735.1 Posidonia australis
CATTTCATCTTTTGTGGTTTTCCTCGTCTTTCCCTTAAAAGACTAGGTGGCGACTCCTCTTCTTTTTCTTCTTGTCCTTGCGCCTTCGCCATCCATCGGCATGGCTGTGATCCCTTTCCCGCCTCCCTCCGGGTCCGGCATGGTCACACCTGGTTTCTAAGGCTTTGAGGAAATGATTTCCGAAAGGAATTTAAAAGAAAAATTGATTATGGTTTTGTTTTCCGTGGTTTTCGTGGGGTGTGTACTGGATGGCTTTGGTCACTCATGCGTTTTCCTTATGGTTTTGTTCGTAGGTGTAGGCATGCGATTGGTTTAGCGTGGTGCATATAGTCTGGAGTCTGTTAGCCGCACAATCAGATTCCTGGTGGTTTGATATTTTACTATTTAGCTTTAGTTTTCCTATAATTTAATTTGTTTAAATTATTATGGTAATTTTGAGACGTGACACAGATACCTTCCGTCAATCCTGCCAGATGAAGTTCCTTTATGTCGTCCGCCACCACAATTCTTTATTGTTGCTTCAAGAGCAGAGGCACCTGAGTCAATCACAGTAGTTCCCATATCCCTATGAATTGTGGCATGAACTTAATCTAAAATGAACTATTAATCATGACAAATTGAATGAAGTACATAGCAAAAAAACTGTAGCATACTTCAAAGTGGTATATACCTGTTTTCAGCTTTAGCCAAGATATAAACATATATCGTTACAGAATTGACATGGAAATTGATCAAACGTTTCAGATCTTTGTCACAAGATACGGTAATCAGAGTTTGCTTGTTGTTAGAAAGAAAGTACTTGATGGTAATCACACTAACATCAACATTAAATACACTACTTATTTCCAAGTTAAAATCATCGAAGAGCATGTCATGATCAATTGCTATTGCTTGAGCTTCTCCACCAACATAAGACAAAGAGGCATCACTGCTAGTAACAAAGTCACCACCAAATTGGCAAATGGCTACACTCCCCATTCTTTCTATAGTCACTAGAGACCACCTGCACAGACCAACGAACACATTTCAAAAGTAATCACGCGAAACACTACGGCATCGGTGATGCAGAAAAAATGCAACTGACGGTAAGCATTTGGATGGCAAATTAAACATGATAATAGAGGTTGAAACTATTGATCCGGATTAAAGCTGCAAGCATTCGGATCACAAACGCCATGACAGTGGTATCTTTGGATAGAATTGAGTGGAAAGAATCTTAATTTCTAATGCTTGTAACTTGCAGAGGTTTTTTACAAAAAACATCTAGCAAAAAGACAAATGTATAGAAGAGATCACTGGATATTCACTTGTTTCTCGAAACCCAATATGCATCCAATACCAACGTTCCTGTCCAACCTTCCGAATTCAAAAAAGACAAATAAAAGAGGAAACTTGGCAGAAAGAGTGCTTCCTAGGGGTTCCTGTGGCAGACGTATGGTTGCGATTGAGTGAAAGAGAGGGACTGGAGGGAGAGGGGTTCGTTACCACTTACCAGTGGTACGGTGACTTCTCCGGCCAAGTTCCCAGTGACAATAGGTGGAGATTGTGGTCGACGCGAAGGTTCGGAAGAGGAAAAAATTCCCACCTTTCTCTCTCTTTTCCTGAGGGAGGGGTCAGAGGAGAGAAGAAGAAATAAGAGGAAGCGGAAACCAGAAACTGAGGTGGGATTTTTCCTAAAATAAACCCTTTCCTTTCTCGTAATGGTATCAACAAGTTTTGTGAAAAAGGAAATCGATTCCTTTTCTTTGGAATAACAAGGAACTCCGGGTCCCCCCCTTTTTGAAAATCAAAAAATATTTTGTAGGGGCATTTAGTAAAAGAAAAATCCTGACATCTATAATGTGCGATGATCTAGTGGGCTCTCCGCTTCTGATCCACGCAGACATCGACCTTTCTCCTCCCTCCACCTCTCCCCACCATCACCACCACCACCACCTCCACTGGACTGGTGGACTGACTTCTCTGACCCACCATAAGATTCCGTCGCAGAGATGGCGGCGTTGAACTCCGCTGCAGCAGTGCACTGGCAGCAGCCATGGCTACAGGCATCCTCCTCGACCACTCCGCTTCTCTCCGTCCCCACTCACTTCTCCACCTCCCACGGAAGGAAGGCAGGTGATACCCAATTCCTCTTTTCACCTATTTCGTGCTTTTCCAATCAATCCACGTTCAAAACTCGCTTCATTTCGATGTTTTTTGCTATCAAAGACTCTACCTTTTTCGCAAATTCCTGCGTTGGTTTTGTTGCAAAACAAAGATGCGAGCTTTAAGCATCCAATACCAAGCCCATATTGGTATATTCAATACTCGCGTGGATTAGATGTTTTGAGAGTCGAAGTTCCGCCTTTCTGCAAATTACTGCGTCTTATAGTTATAAAATAAAAAAAGATTGAGCTTTGAACTCCAACAGCATTAAAGTTTACAACTTTATCCATTTGTGACTAGTATTATCAAGCAGCGGCTTCTTATTTTCTCACCTCCTTTATGGGTGTTTGAGCTGAATCGAGTTTCTCTTTGTTCAGTTTCTCAGTCTCCCATCCAGACCATATCATTGGTGCAAGGGATTTCGACCAGAGGGCGGGCATTGGGTCCCGTGAGGTCCACGTTCTCAACGTCTCCGGCTGTTGTTTCCTCTGTGGCAGATCTCTTTGATTTCATATGCTCTGGGCCACTGATTGAGAAACTTGGGTACTCACCTGAAACGGTGTCATCGAACATCGACGAGTGGCTACAGTGTGGGGTTTATCTGTGCAAATTGTTCAACATGAATGAATTGAACTTGTCAATCCCTCAGAAGGCCCGGATTTATCACTATTATATCCCTGTCTTCCTTTGGTGTGAGGATCAGATAACACAACATAGATCCAAGTTTCAGGAGGGAGATGACATCCCTCCGTTGGTGGTATGCCCATTATTGCTGTTGCTTTCTTCACGAAGTGCTGCTTCTATGTTATATTGATAGTTGTTGCTGCTGTCCTTCTTGATAAACATGAGCAATATTATATTTATGATGTTTTTATTGCCCACATTGATCAATAGTAGTCCTTATAAATGCCACATTTTTTGCCTTATTTTCTTTTTGAAGATTGGTGTTAGTGCTCCTCAAGGCAGTGGAAAAACTACCCTTGTATTTGCTCTTGATTATCTTTTTCGACGCACTGGCAGGTGAATACCAACTTTCCACATGCATATTAGTAGGTTATCTTATGTATTAACAAAGCTGTTCTTCTGTGATTTCCTTCCTAGGAACTCTGCAACATTATCGATCGATGATTTCTATCTAACAGCAGAAGATCAGGTAGACTCATGTTCATGGTACTGTAAGTTTTATAGCCTACTTTGTGTCCTCATTGTGCTGGTTACTCCCCTGTTTTCAGGCTACATTGAGGGACCAGAATCCTGGAAATGCTCTCCTAGAGGTGTTGAAATAATTATTTCAATCATAAAACACAGCTGTGTAATGAGCGTATAAGATGGGATGGTTGTATTGTGCATCTCCAAATTTCTAAGCTCTTGACCTGTTGAATGTTCATGTCAACAGTAACTTAGAACATGTGGTGTGTTCATTGCAATTTCAGTTTCGAGGGAATGCGGGGAGTCATGATTTGCAATTCTCAATTGACACCCTAACTGCATTAAAGAAACTAAATAATGGTAATCCCTCTCCTTATGTTTAATGCATGCTTGTTGAAATGAAATCGAACAAATTATCTTCTGCTTTTTGAGTTTGATGACTATTCCTATGTTAAAACGTTCAGGTACGAAGATGAAGCTTCCACGGTATGATAAGGTAGCTTTTTCCTTTTTGTTTGCAGCAAAGATCAGTATTTTATAGGCACCAGGCAGATTTATTCCTTGTTTCTTAGTGCTAATATCTTCTGATATTCTATAGTCTGCATATGGTGGAAGGGGTGACAGAGCCGACTCTTCTGTATGGCCAGAGGTAGAGGGCCCTGTGACGGTGAGAGTTTTTTCAATTTGTATGAATCAACTATTATGATAGCTTTATCTGTAGATTTCTTATCTGCATGTCTAGCTACTTCTGACTGGAACTTGTTTCTTCACCGACACATTTGCTTTGCTGTGGTTGATTAGGTCATTTTATTTGAAGGTTGGATGCTTGGATTTAAACATCTACCAAGTGAAGCTGTTAAAGCTGTTGATCCCCAGGTAAGTTTTGGAAAAGTAGCTAATGATCCCAGTTTCTTCTATCTCATGCTATTTAAAAGAAAAAAAAGAATGAATTGTTCTTTATGGTGATTCCAGCTAGAAGTGGTTAACAAGAATCTTGAAGCTTACCATGATGCATGGAACAAGTACATTGAGGCATGGATAATTATCAAGATTAAAGATCCAAATTGTGTCTATCAATGGAGACTGGAGGTTGGTGTTGAGTTTTCTAATACATGAAGACAATTATCTTTCCCTACCAAGTCTATTCTGGTATTATTTATGTAAAATGCCTTAATTGAACACACTACCAATCTATGTGCCTCATTTATACTTCAGGCTGAAGTGGCCATGAAGGCAGATGGAAAACCAGGCATGTCCGATGAAGAGGTGTGCCATTTCTTTTTGCTAGTTCAATCTCTTTTCACAATCACTATATATGCAAACTACAGACACATTACCCTCTTGTATGACTTCATATGTAGAATTATATTAGAACCCAAACCTTTGTTCTATGATGTGTACATGGATAAAACTTATTGGTTTAAATTCCAATGCTTTACCAAATAAAAACTGATTCATAAATAACGTAGTCAACATTAACATAAAAGCTTGTGGGACATTGAAGTTATAAGTTACAACCCTACATAGGTGCTGCTATAAAATTCTGCTTCTTTTGTATAAAGTGAGGAATTTCAGCTAATGTACACACATCAAAATCAAATGTCCCCTGTTTATAATAATTTTGTACTCTTACAACTATTTCAATTCAAGCATCTTTATGGTTAAGCTTCTTCAAAAGTAGATTTTGTGTGGCAGGACACATTCCTCAGGTAGTAACTGAATCTACATCAATTTGTACTCAACTCCATATTACTCTTTCACAGGTTTTTGATTTTGTTTCACGGTACTTGCCTGCATACAAAGCCTACCTTCCGGTGCTCTACTCAGAGGGACCAAAAGAAGCGGCCAAGGAGCATCTCTTGGTAGTTGCGGTTGACGAGCTAAGGAATCCCATCTCTTAGAATCACGGCTTTCTGTGTTTCATGTTTACTATATACCTTTCAGTGGATTTGCTAGACCCTTGTTCGGCCATAGGTGCTGTCATGTATATAACAATATTCATTTGACAAACTTGCTCCATTTAAATAAAAGGCCTTATCCTCAATCTCTTGGTTGAGTTGACTGAAAGCAGAAAATGAAAATATTGCTCCCTAATGTTGTCTGATAGTTTTAAAGCTAAACTGATTTGAAGGTGTGAATGAGTACATCAGGAGATTTGTGCAAAAACAGCTCTTATACTGCCTTTGGATATTGAAATGATATATATTCAAGATCTCTTAGCCACGTTTCTCTTCAGCAGAGCTGCTTGTTTTAAAAAGAAACAGTGAGCAGAGAAGAGGAGACTTCTGAGTGAGGAAAGCTTGATCAGGATTCTTTATTTTTCAGCACATGGACATATATGTTTACAAGCAATCAACACATGCGACACAGGATATACAGTGATAATAATAAGAACAACAGCAACAGGATGCCGATACTACATGGTCCAAGAAGGATCACAGGGGACCTTATTGTTTCCACGAATTTCAAAAGCAGCCGCAGCAGAGAATCTCCAAGCAGCATTCACAAGTCTCAAAGCAACAGAAGCAGCAGCAGAGGGTGAATAAGCTACAAAAGAAGCATAACGAACGATAAGCAGTTAGAGGAACAAGTGCAATTGGGTATGTCTATCAAAGATGATAATTTTATTGGCTCAAGAAAGCAAGAACGGATTCACTTGTATATCAGCTAATTATGCCTGTGGAAAAAATAGAACAAAGGGAAGAAAAGGATGGATGGAGCAGACCATGCATAGAGGCAACCTTTCTCCTCATGCTTCTTTTGGATGTGCTCGCCGTAGGACATCTGCTGCGTCCCAGGTGCATCCATCTTAGCTCTTGATACTACTTCCTTCAATAAATGTGAGATATATATGTGTAAGGAAGCTTTAGAAGAGGAGGAGGTAACTTGTCGCTTGGTAGTTGGAGAGAGAGGGAGCAATTACCACAAACAGTTGATGCGTGGAGTGGAGTATTTCAGGGAGTCACTGTGTTTTATAGATTTGTTAATGCTCTGTCTGTCTACCTCAGCCCCTGTTGCCACCTACCGTTGACAGCACATGCCATGAAAGAGGCTGGCGGCCAATACTCCATGGTGTTTTTCTTTTATTATGTATTCCTCATCTGTTTTTATCACATAGCAATTATTGGAGGGAGAATAACATTGGTACAATAAGAAAACTGACACAGCTGGAATGAAAGAGACAGAAGAATATAATTAGCACCATTGGAATAAAAGTAAGATGACCATCCACAAGAGTTGAGTTGGATTACGCAATAGCGTAGTTTGCAACAAGTGTAGTTTTACTTTGATGTAATAACGTTGACGTCCTTATACTGTGAAATCGAACTCGAGACCCATGACAAGTTTTTTACTGTAACAATGAGACATTATCATAAAATTTCGATAGATTACTGCTTCTGGATTTAGGTGGAGTTGCAAGATCTCAATCTGCCTTTGATTTCTCCCAAGCCATCATTGTCCATACACATCATTACCCAGCCATTTTTAGGTGAGAAGTAACGGGTTCGGATCACATCATTAGTCACTTTGTTGATTAACTTGTTCGTAGTGAAACAGAACAGCTTGTCACGGAGTCCAAATGAAAGAGAGGGACGTTTGAGAAGTGCTCAGAACAAGTGTTAGTAGTACAGGCGATGAGTGCGAATAACTTTCTACAACAAAACAAACCCTTTCCAGAGCAAAAACCAAATCCACATACATACATTGAAACACCACCACGCCAAAATTTTCCAAAAAAAGAGAGGAGGGGACTGAACTTACAGAGGCATTCAAAGTCCGAATGCGTTGTGAACCATCTGGTGATATTCGGAAGCTGGACAATTGGCTTCCTCACCAGACAAGATAACACTAACATGGAGACCAAATGCAGCTCACATTCTCAATACAGAAGTGCCACTAAGATTAGCAGAGAGCTGTCACATTTGTTAAAGCTAGTGTTTTCCTAATGCAAAAACTCTCAGCCCTCATCCATTCACCAGCCTGGAAGTAGCAGCAGACTCGAGTCTTTCCCAGGTCATCCTATGTTTCGCCTCCATGGCAATGTGTAGGTTTTCTTCCTCTTCATACTTCCCTTGGCAAGCCAAGAACAACTCTTCATCCATCTCAGTGAAAATCTTTCTGACATTCTGTGTAGCATTTAAAACTGATCGGTTCCAATGTTCCCGGGTATTCCTTTCCAGAGATGGAAAGACAATAGACAGGATCACTCGCCGGTTATGTGCAATTAGACTGACAATGTGCTCATTGTTCCACAAGAAGAGAGCTCGTTCTGCAACCTGAAAATTGACTCCTTAATCAGTGCAAAGTAAACAATATGATACGGAAGTAAACCGCTAAAAAATGACCTAACCTAAAACCCAGAAAGAAAAAGGAAATATAAGTTTCTACCCAGCACATGCTTACAATAGCAATAATCTTCCGTGGGAAGCAAAATAAACTTGCTCGTCCATTAAGCTAAAACTAAACAAGATATGGTCATTTTATCCTCCTAATTATATTCATTAGAAACCTTGTTAGTAACATAACAGGAACTAGCATTTCTTCTTCTGTCTTGATAAGAAAAAATATTAGTAATCTTCTACTCTTCCTTCGGTTTATTAAGCAAAATTGATACTAAAACATATATACAACAGCAACGAGAACCAAAACGCAATTATAAGGAAGACATACTCATGGTTATAAACTTATAGTAAAGCTTTATCCCGTGAACAAATCATCTTAGAAAATTCTTTCAGATCCAATAACTTGGTAAAATTTTCCAATGTAAACCCTCTGAAAAATCAATGCAAAATTTTTAATCAAATAACTTCAATATAAGGACAACTGTCATATGTCATAACATACCAACTAGCAAATACCATGGAGCAGCCCCTAAATAATACCTCCCTACACTATGAAAGAATCTAGGCAACTAGGAAGTGACTGCATTTCTGTTACAAAGATTGCCAAAGAACAACATGACACAATTTCCAAATGAGAAGCAACAAGTAGTAGCTAATTACAATAACCTCCTAAATGGCTCGATATTATGACACTTACAAACTTAGACACCACAACACTGCTTTCTTCCCATTAAAGGATTCTTCAATGGTAACTTGGGACTCATTGAAAACGAATCCTTTAACTGCATTTATAAACATGGAAAGATCAAAAGAAATTTTCTGGGGCATAGTCGAGATAGGTATTCTGAATGCTCATAAGAAAAAAAGAGTAGCCAAAGCGTACAATGAGTAGGTAATGAAGTTACTTAAGCAAATGGACTTACCTTAGGTCATAACTTGTATTAAAAATACAGCCAGACCTATACAATGTGGTATATATGACTCCTATACTGTGTAATGGTAAGAATAGACTATGGACTTATAAGGAAGGATAGAGTAATAAAAGCAGATCAATTGGAGTGACTGCAGAAGTTGCATTATGAATGAGTATCCTATAGGTTGAACATGTTCTGATCCGCAATTTTGTATGCCACAGCCTCTCATGTGGTACCACATAGGCATATACCATGGTTTCACCAACAGCTCCTCTGTTTCACTATAATTAGACAACCATAAAACCTGTTCTATGTAGTCTCCTAGTTGGCATGATTGCCATATGCAGCCACACAGTTCAAAAAGTGGCAAAGCGTAAACTCCAAATATTATATTTTAATTATTTGGTTGTTAAAGAACAAAGCTTTGAAACTTTTGGACATTTCTGAGAGGGTGTTACATAAAGATACATGCTCATGTCATTCAAATGCCTTGACCTTCATTCTGCACTTTCTTCTATTCTCTTAATCCTTCAAGTCATCAAGGTGCTCATTTAAAGTAATAAATCGACTTCTCTTTCCAAGTTTATTCATCCTAATTTCCTTTGCTTTTCTTCTACTTCCTATTATTCTTGAAATTTTTACATAATTGGTTTCATAAACAGGAAATGTAGACAGCATCAATCAAAATGCGGTGCATAGCATAGCCACATGTGATCATCTGACTACAGTAGTAGTAATAATAATAATGCCTATGTTGCACAAATTAAGCTGCCACATAAGCAAAACATGTATAAAGCTTGCGCTCTTGTATGAGCATATAAAAAGGTAATTTGCGGCAGGATCCAGTATGTGGTATGAAATTTCTGCTGGTACTACATTATCAGCATTGTAGTAGAGATGGAGCTATGCCTACTTAATTCTTGCTAAAACAGGCTCAATTGCACGAACTGATAAGTATATTAGTCATAACAACTGATGCATGTCTACATCATTAGAAACTTCAATCAGGACATGCACAGAGCAGAAATGAATCAACAAGAATTAGGTCTAAACTTTTTGATATTCAAAATATACATTCAACATAGACTTCAGATGGCTGAAGTTACCACTATAGGGGACCCCATGCCCCCATATATACCATGATAATTCTAATAAAATTTGCCCAGTTAACTCAAAGATGACACATAAAGGCTGTTGTATTCTTAAATTCTACTTATGGAAGAGTAAGGTGTAGAGCATAATAAATGAACCAAAGGGACAACATACATGATGCATGAATAGAAATTTTATACAAGTACTCTTAAGAAAATTGAGTAATGATGCTAACCGAAAAGTATGGATGAAGAAAATCAAGAGAGAAGGAACAGACCTGATAGTGGGAGCTGTTGAGACAGAGAGAAATACGCCTGAACAATGGGACCATGATCTTCTGGAACTCAACCATGTTAGCTGCTACCAAGACCTCCTCCAACTCACTCAAGAACATTACCTCTTTCTGACTATTTGTCACTGGCCAGTACTTCAGTAATCCAATTATCAATGTACTTGATAACTTGGGTTCCTTCTGTAAAAACTGTGTCAAGCAATATGTTAACTCTTGATGGTAAACCCCTATGTTTTTTGGTTTGTGCAGGGGAATCAATGTCCTACACAGAAACACCTTGTGTTCTTCCTTTAGAGGCAAAGCGAACCCACTGATAACACTTCCAAAGACATCCAACAACTCGGCAATCCCATTATGCCGTTGTGTCTCAAATGCAAACATATATAGTATATTGCTCACAGATTTGCGAATGAAGGGTCTAAGAGACATGAATTTACCATAAAGCCTATGCAAGATTGACTTTAAACAATCCCTCTCTCTAGGATCCTCTGAATCAAATAAGTCGAGCAATCTTGAGACAAACGAGTGATCAATATATGTCTTTGCAATCTTTGAATCAAGGGATGGAGAAGAAATGAACTTGAGCAGTAACTCATAGACAATTTGCAAATGCCACCAGGCTGGGTCATACACCGGCTCATCTTCCTCATTCTCACTTCCAGGAGATTTCCACCTGTTACGTGGTGGAAAGATCCTGCACAAATTCTCCATAAACATCCTGCAGCTCGCGGCGATTGTTAACTCACTGAAACTGATTGTCTCAGGCGAGATGTAATCTACAATATCTATCAAAATCCGACGCTTCAGGTCTTTCTCGATAGAGTCCTTGTCTGGGTCGCTGAAGTCGAATATAATGCAGCAGTGGTTCAACTTACTAATGAGAAGCTGCTCCTTCTCTTGGTCGGGTATGTCCTTGAAGGAAAACAGGGGCTCAATCCCAGCAACGACACTGGATGGGAAAACTGCGGAAGACATCTTCTTGGTGGCGGTAGCCTGCCAGGTAGAACCAGTGTTTCTGGTCGAGAATGAGTCTAGTGCAATTTCACTTTTACCATTCCTCCTGGGAAACTTGTTTATGAATTGCTTCCACATTGGCATTCTTATTGGTATAAACTACACAATATCAGATTATACCAAAAGCAACATGGAAGGAGTAAAAAGAGTACCAAAATGGACAAACCATACAAATCAAATAAACCTCAGATCTCCAAAACTACCTCAATCCCCAAGAACCCAGTTGAGTAAACGAAAAAAAGATGGCACATTTACGGTGGAATCAAGACGGGGATGAAGAAAAACGAAGGAACCAACAAGACAAGGGTTTAACTCAAAAGGTAGTTTTTTTTTTTTTTTTTTGGCAGAAGAGGTGGCGAACCTACAACCCAGAAAAGTAGAAGAAACCCTAGAATCCAGCAACAAGAGACCCAACACAACACACCGAAAGCTGCCTCCTTTCAGGTGAGAAAAAAACTAGAATCCAATTTCTGCTACCGAAACAAACGAGTCAAACCTGGAGATCAAGATAGCGGTAGGATCCTAGCATCTAGTGAAATGGGTTGGAATCAAAAAGCTGTCTTGGACTGGATCCACCACCGTACCGGGCCAACCTTCCTCCTCCTCCCAGCGAACAGATCCGGACTCGAGCCACAGTACAGAGTGGCCTTGTCATGGAGAAAGAGACTGAGAGATGGAGATTGAGAGCGAGAGGAGGAGGAGGGGGAGGAGGACGACAGAAAAATGAGAGAGAGAGATTGCCGTCTCTCGTATTGTGCTGTTGCTGATGATTTAGAGAGAGATAGCGAAAGAGAAAGGGAAAGAGGGGAGACAGGGGTAGTGGTCCCCTGCGGCAGAATGAAGGAATTAAAAAGGTTGGGGCTTCCTACAAATAAGTCAAACTACAGGCGGAAGGGAAGTTTAAATAAAATCCTTGGCTGGTTGAGTTCATCATGAGATTTCATCCAACACGTCGAGTTTGAAGGGTCGAGCGTAGCAGAGAGAAACTGTTGGAGGGCTGGCTGAGTTCGAAACAAAATAGACTATATGAATGGAAATGTAATCCAAAAATATAAAATATGAAAACAAAACCAAAATTGGTACCTGCGGTATCTTGTTAAAACTATTTGTTTGCTTTGTTGATTTCTGGTGGTAGAGAAAATATTGACATGATGTAGAGAAAATAGTTGCTTGTGGTAATAGGGAGAAAACCAATAATCCAACTTATTGCCAAAAGCGATCCCTTAGATCATACAGGAGAACATGCTGAGAATTAAAGATAGATCAACAACGATGCAGAACAACCATGCTTTAATTTCCTATAGACTGATCATGATTGCTTTCATTTGGGTGTGCAACAAACAACAGTTTTATATTGATGAAATTGCTTGGATTAAGATGATATACAGCAGAAAAATAGGAAATAAGATATTGTCTGCCTCGAGAAAAATTAAGAATGACATGAACAACTACATGCAATCTGTTGCAGGAGAGAAACGATTATTTTCCTCTTTTAGTGTTTTTTTTTTAATTTGTTTACATCTGCGTTAGGTGTTTCACTGGCGTACAGCCACATGAACATGTCCTTTATGCTTGTGACCCATGTCCAGCAAAAACACATTGTTTAAAACCACCAAAGAAAAAAATGGTAGAGATCGGGTGGGTGTAGATTTTATATATTATCCCAAGAGATTAGAGATCTTGTCACTTGTCAATCCCAATATAAAATGTCAAAGAAATGACTATGCCATTTGTCACTGTGTGCGGCAAAGAGAGGCATGATGGGTCATATGGAGACAAAAAAAAAAAAAAAAAGTGTTTCTGCTGAAGATGAGATGATGGCATGCACGAAACCAGCATTTCACTTGATGAGTTCATGTTTAATATTTTGACGATGACAACGAAACAACTGCTTCATTGGCCATGACAAAGTTCAAGCATACGCAGCTTCCTTAGAACAGAATTCTCAGATCATGGAAGTAAAACTGTTTTTTTTTTTTTGCCAAGGTTTTTTTTTTTTTTTTTGTAAATGGTAGTATACAAAATAGAATTATCATTCCAAAATACCACCACCAAATATGCTAAAATAGAATGATCATTCCTCCACATAGATTAGGAGGCAAAATATAACATAAATCGGATTGGACAAAACATAAAGTAAGCATCAATATTAAAGTTTGTCAAAAGAACTTAAACACTAAAGATCTATTAAGTTAACATCCCTATACTGTTGTGTCTGAAGAATTTGGAGCCACAGAGTCAGACATTAACAGTATGTCAGCTTGCTCCTACAGCTACATTTTCCTAACTAGTGCATTAGATAATGGATCATGCATCACAGAGAGAGTAATGTCTTAATGGAAGCTTGATTGGTCCCTGTTTGGCATAAAATGTTTTTTGTCCAACAAAAAGTTAGTGATAAAATATTGAGAAAATATTAAAAAAATATTTATATCATGGTTTCTGAATATAACTTCATTCCTATTCAACCTTAAGATTCAGATTGTAGCATGAACAAAAGATATTCCAACCACTTTGGTAAATGTTCTTTTTTTTTTTTGCAAACGATCCCACATTGGTAAATGTTGAACTTGAAGGTAATGTATAAAGCAAATTTTCAAAAATATTGAAAATATGCAAATGATTATTTGCATCAACTAATAAGAATTTCCAACTATCTTTAGAAGTAGAATAATGCAAGAAAATATGTAAATTTGATTCCTCATTAACATCACAAATTTCACGGTGAACTGGATCAGACCAGTCCTTATTATTAAATTAGATCTAAATAAAATTTTATCACGAAGCACCAACCATGGAAATATTTTAACTTTAAAGGAAACATCACATTTCCAAATATTAGTGAGGTTGAAAATATTAGTGAGGCATCTTTTCAAGAAACTCTGAAACTAGAAGCACTTCCATGTTTCAAAGCATGTGATGTGCTTAAACATCAGTGGGTCAAGTTGCTACAACAGAAGGAATGATGCAGTAATCATGGATTTTATAAGTAATCTGACCTTACTCCTCCATCATTTAAAATGTACTGTGAATTTTTTGCTAACTTTAAGTATCTAGGAAATAGAATCATCTTCATTTGACAAAAAAGTAGAATTCAAAAGACCATATAATTGCTGAAAATGGAGATTGAGGTCACATGGAGAAATAAACATACCATTGTTCAAAGTTTTTTGTCCACTATTCAGAAATGTCAAGAGTATTTTTGCAAGAGAAACTTTTTGATTCTTACCCTAAGGATATGAAGGATTGTATTTTATTTAACCAAAATATTTTATTTATTTTTTTGGATTAATTCCCTAATTGATTTTTGATTGATTACATGGAAAAATTTCAATCAGATATCCAAGGTGAGGAAATGTCACCCAAGTCTGGGAAACATTGAAAGATAATCCCCACCTAGCTACAAGATGGACTGATACATTTGCTTCACGGGGCTTAAATGGAGTAGAAAGTCATCTCGACTCCTATGTCCAGTTAGAAAAGACAAGAGAATGGGAGAGAGCAAAGACAAGAGAACACTAAGAATTCCCCATACATCGATATATTGATAAAATCAGAGTACAAATATATAGACAAAAGAATGGAGGGTTCTGGAAGATCATGCAGAACCCACGAATAACCGCCTGGACCTAATGATTGGTGAAGAGCAAAACAGAAAAGGCAAAAAACAGTATGCTAACAAATACAAAGCCACGTCAGCTAACAAAGACACGTCAACTAATCCACTGACATCCCCCCTCAAGCGAAAGGAGGGGGGCCGAGACGAAGCTTGTTACAAAAGTCCAGAAAAGTAGTAGAATTGATTGGCTTGGTGAACAGATCAGCAATTTGATCTGCACTCGAAATATGATGAACCTGCAGATGCTTGTGACGAACATGATCTCGTATAAAATGAACATCAATATCTATATGTTTCGTGTGAGAGTGTTGAATAGGATTGATTGTAAGGTAGATAGCACTTATATTATCACACCAGATGGTGGGTAGACCTATAGGAAGATGCAATTCATTGAGTAACATATGGAGCCAAAAGAACTTCGCAGGCTGTGAGTGTAAGAGCTGTATATTCTGCTTCAGAGCTAGAAGGAGCAACTGCGCTTTGTTTGTGGGAGCACCATGAAATAGGATTAGCTCCATAGAAGATGCAATACCTGTTGGAAAAATCTATAGAATATGTTTTGATGATAACAAAATGAAATGTGATTAATTGTTAATTAATCTTTTTAGAAAATATGTCAAGTAATCATTTAAGACCAAATATTCAAATATACATATCTGTGAACATAACTTGCCTTGAT
>JAMKQA010016065.1:0-15989 GCA_024699735.1 Posidonia australis
ATGATATACACAAGGATTTATAGTGGTTCGGCAACCCCGCCTAGTCCACTCCTCAAGACTCTCTTGAGATTTTTCCCGTATTAAAATAAATTTAAAACATACTTACTTGTTGGCTACACCACTAACAGCTATCTTGCTCTTCCCACTTCTCTGTCCCCGAGAAGCTAGAGCCCTTGCTTTTGTTGCTATTACAGAATTCAGAGTTTCCCTCTCACAGAGATCAATTACTACAACAATTACACAATGAAATCTCGTGAGGAGAATGGAAATGAAAATAATAGCCAATATTACAAGTATTTCTCAATGGTATTGATATCAGGCCTTGTACGGGTCCTATTTATAGCCGTAGGATCGCCTCGAGATGTGTCTAACGTCTATAAAACGGTTATAAACGGCTACTTCAACGGTATGCCATTTTAGCCTCGGTATGCCAAAAATAATCATCAATCTCCAAGTCACGAGCAAAACGGTATGCTGAAAATCCAACGGTCTGCCGTTTTCTCTTGAAACGGTATACCATTTTATGACGGTATGCTGTTGTATCGCATTGTTTTCATTTTCTCTTCTGATCCGGAGTTCCACAGCTTCTGCTGTTTTTTCCTGAAACGGAATACCGCTCCATCCACGGTATGCCGTTTTCAGTTCATCTTTTGTTCTTGCGGAGTTCCGTTGTTCATTCCGTTTTTTACTGAAACGGTATGCCGCTACTTATGCCGGTATGCCATTTTTGATTCTTTGATAAAACACTTTTATACAATTTGAATTTATACAGAAAGCACTTTATATCTTTTTCATGCTTTAATAATTATGAAAATATGCACTCACAAGTAATCATCAAAATCAATGCATTATTTCTAACAATATGCACCTCAGAAAAACACCGAAGATACTGAACTATCATACTTCTAGTACATCAAGCGATTGAGCTAAAAATCCCATTCGTGCTTCGCTCCCTGTCATTTTGAGCTTCCATTCCCATTCCTATAAGCTTGACAAGCATCGGGAGATCACAAGTTGTGTAAGGGCTACACTTATAATCAAGTTGCTTGGAGTTATTCTCCGGGTAGGAGAAGGGAATTGCTGTTTGAGGCAACAAGCAAGGTAAATTTGTTGCTTGTAAAATTACTGTTATTGAATAAAAAGGGGTAAATCTCAAGTGGGGAACTTGAGGAGTGGACTAGGCCGGGGTTGGCTGAACCACTATAATTCTTTGAGTACATGTGGTTGAATGTTTATGTGATTGATTTTTATTATCTTCATAATTTGCTTATTAAAAGTTAAAATTTATCAAAAATCGGAGATTCTCTATTCACCCCCTCTAGAGAAGCCTTAGTATCCAATAGTGTGCTCTTGCGGGATGCTGGTGGTTGAGACGTGTAGGTGAACACACTCCTAGCTACTGCGTGTGTAGGATTTATAAGCCGCCCGTACCACACTCCTCCGCTGCTCGTCGCCGTCTTCCCTTTCTTCCTTCTTCCTTTGTCTCCTCCTCCTCAGACGCGCACTTCTCCTTCCCCACCGTCCCTTCCCTTCCTCCTCACTTCACTCCCTTCCTCACTCCTTTTTCCTTCCACTCGTCCTCCCCTGTTTCCCCAATTCCACGTGCCGACAAAGAGAGAGAGAGAGAGAGAGGGAGAGATGCGAAGGCACTTGGGTGGCTCTAGGCGGCCTGAGAAGTTCTAGAATGACGTCCTAGAGATCGTAGAGTGGCTGTGGTCGTGTGGGGCCACTGGAGTTCGTCGGAGTCGGCCGAGGGTCGTTGGAGCTCATTTATGGTATGTATCCTCAATTTAATGTGTAGAAATCATGTAAAATGATAGAAATGCCAAGGATGCATGTAATCTAGGCTAAATTTAATGTTTTAGAATTTTTGGGAATTTATTGTGATTTTTATGGGTATTTATGTCGATGGTTGAGATTTGGGTCATTTTGACCCTTATATCTTTGCGATTTTGTATCTTGATGCATTGTAAATGGATTTCAGTTTTGTTTGTTGAATTTTGGGGGAGACTTGTGGGTCTACCACATATATTTTATTCGAGATTTTTGGTGATTGTTTAGAGGGTCCGGTTGGAGCTCCCACTTCGGGCGATTTTTGGGTGCCCTGCTGCAGGTGTCTGATTTCTGACAGAAAACTGGGGGTACGGGCCGATTGCGCGGGCCACATGCGTGGGTTTGGCAGCGGTTCTGGCCCCTGGTTTAGGCTTTGTTGGCGTTCAATTGAAAGTGCCAGGGAATTTGGCCAGATGCGTGCTCCACATGCGCGGGTTTGCCAGGCATTTTTGGGATTTTTTTTGGATTTTTGGAAAATATACTTTAATGCGATGATTTTCCAGATTGGTTTGTATTGTCCCTGTAAGATGCGATTGTAGGTTGTCAATGGTGGTCTCTTGGGACACCAAATGCGCCATTTTATCGAGGTTTTGGTAGAGTTTTCAAAGAAAATAAAATGGTTTTGGAAAATGATTTCAAAAAGATAGTTGCCCTGTTTTGGAAAATGGTTTTCCAGATTTTTTGTGTGTGGGCCGTGATAGTGCGGGATTGTGTCATCGGGACCAGGGAATGTGACGACATTCTCCAGTGGTCGGATGCGACACCCTGGTCGAGGTTGGGGGTCGAGATACTTGAGGCTAAGGGACGTCGGATTTTGGAGATATGAGACTCTTTGACTGTCGTCTCGAGGCTAGGGTTGTGGTCCGTGGGTTGAGGTGTCTTGTGGCATGACGGGGAGGTATGATACTCCAATTGTCACTGTAAGTACTGAGGCTCGGGTGTCGTCGGTTGTGGAGGTATGACATTCCCTCCTGAGCACTGTGGTGGCTAGTGTAGGTGGGACACGTGCCCTTAGCTGGTAGCGTCCTGAGAGACAGGACAACCTTCCCAAGGAGGGGTCGACTTTGTGAGGGTTCTCTAGAGAGGGAGAATCGAGGGACGACGCGGCTCCTGCAGAGGGTGGCACGTCGTGGTAGTGTAGACGCCATTGGTAGCTCTTCGGTGGACTGCGTGTGGCTAGAGTTGGGTTGCTTAGCGCCGGGCTTCTCCACTCATTATGTGTGGTTTTGGCCATTGAGGGCCTTTTATTGTGGTTTTAGGCTATTAGGGCCTCGGTGGTGGTTTTGGCCGATGTAGGTTTGGTTTGTGAAGTTTTGAGGAGATAGTTTGAGAAATGAATTTTAAAAGAAAAGTAATTATGATTTGCCTTCCGTGGTTTTCTTGGGGTGCGTACTAGGTGACTCCTGTCACTCTTGCATTTTCCTTGTGGTTTTGGTTTGCAGGTGCAGACATGCGGTTGGTTTAGCGTAGTGCATATAGATCGGAGTCTCCTAATTGCACACACAGGTTCCTAGTAGTTAGATATTTTCTGTTTGGCTTTAATTTTCTTGTAATTTAATTTGTTTTAAATTATTTTGGAAAATGTGAGGCGTTACATGCACACTCTTTTGACCAAGGGTTTTCTCTAAGCTTCGCACCAAGGTGGTCCTCCGACAAGTTTCTGAATGAGTCGATAGAGAATGAGGAGAAGAGAGGGAGAGATTCACTAGATTTCCTTTTGTAGAGAAGAGAAGAGTGATTATATATGTTGGAGGGTAAAACAATCAATATAGATAAAAAGTAATGTTGTTAGGAGTAGAAGATATTTTGAAGTAGTTAAAGGTAGTAAATTGTCACATTTCAAAGTTAAAGCTAGTAATTAAAACTTAGACAAAGATAGAGGTAGTAACTAGTAATTTACTCTTTCAACTTTAAGAGAAAGGATAACGTGATATGTGTCATTTGTCTTAATTTTCTTAAAGAAGTGAGCGTGTTTGTTCCAACAACTTACCACGCAACCCAATCGACAAGCCTCGTACACCTGACTATCCTTAGTATAAATATTTTTTCCATAACCAGCCACAAAAACATTTAATTGATGGGGTCATTATCATGCTCCTCAAACCTTTCATTTTGTTTATCGTTTCCGAAAATAACCTTTCATTATGTTACCTGGTGGTTTCTCTCATTCTTTGTGGATGCATGGACGCCACGGGACCATTCCAACGTCCAAGCCCAAGCTAAATGACCCAGTTTGCACCATTAAGGCATCATTTTGAGTCCTAAAGCTCATGTCCCAAGTCCAACAAGCCCAAATAGAAGTCCAGAATCATCCTAACGTGGGAAGGAATGAATTTATGAAAGCGAGTTTGTTCATGACAATTGTAAGCACATTAATAATTTAAAGTATTATACAATTCCCTCATGGGGTCCCTCTGGGATCCAATTCCCTCATGAGGGTTCCACTGTATTAAATATATAATATGCTGATGATATTATTTTATTCCTCTCTGTTAATGAGGAGAATATGATTAATATAAAAAGAATCTTATGTTGTTTTTCAATCTTACTCCGGCCTCAAAATAAACTTCCATAAGTCCTCCCTTATGGGTATTGGTGTGCCAGATCACTCTGTCACTCGATCCTCTCAAATACTTGGGTGTGGAGTTGCAGAATTGCCAATCACATACCTTGGGCTCCCTTTGCACTATAGAAAAGCTACCTTTAAGGACTGTACTCCAGTTATAGAGAAAATCTCAAATAAGCTATCTCTTTGGAAAGCAAAATTTTTATCTCTTGGAGGCCGCTTGACGTTAGTAAACTCAATCCTCTCTGCTATTCCTACATACTATCTATTGGTCCTCCATTTCCCTGCAAAGGTAGAAAAAGAAATTGATAAACTTAGATACAGATTTCTCTAGAAATCATTCTGATCATCAAACAATGGCTACCATTTAGCTAAATGGGCCTCCCTATGTCGCTCAAAAGCCTAAAAGGGTTGGGGGCTTATAAATTTGAAAAATTTCAATATTGCACTTAAAAGTAAATTATTATGGCAACTATTTTATGATTCTTTTAACTTGAAATGGAAAGACCTATTAAAGGCAAGATATTTCTCTAGAGTTTGGCCTGGTGCCATACTAAATTCCTCTATTGGTAAATGCTCTCCTTTATGGAAAAACATCATAGTTTGTTTTGATATTATAAATTGCTTCTCTTTTTTTCAAGTCAATAATGGAGACAGTGTAATATTCTAGGAAAATAAATGGTGGAATGGAGAAAAACTTAAAATCAGATTTCCTGACTTATACAACACTGCAAAATATAAGAAAGCATTAGCTAGAAAGACTCTGGATATGTTTAGGAATGATTTTGGTAGTTTATTTCATATTCCCAATGTATTAAGTGGTAACACTCTTTATATTCAAAGTCAAGCAGATTCGTTAGCTGATTTATTGAATGACATAGCTCCAATACCTGGTAGTGATAAGTTGGTCTTGGAATCCAGTTTCTGGTAGTGAACTAACCTGCTTAAGCTAGTGGCAGGCTTGAAGCCCTTGAACGTTTTGGTGTGAATCGTTAGCTGTGGCAAAGCCAACGCTCTCATCTTACTCAAATTGGTGGCAGATTTGAGTACCCTGAGATTAAAGAAGATGTTTTTATGATTTCATGATATTTCTGAGTATTTTTTGGACTTTTAAGGAACTTTTCTGGATTTAACATAAAATATAGGAGGTAAAATGAAAAAGACCATGTGACGCATTCGATAGCAAAGACTAATCTAGTCGCCATAAGAGGAGGCGACAATTCTTGTAGCCTATCATATAGGCGATTAGATTATGGCACCAATAAAAAGGCACCTGACACCCTAGGTCTTCCTCTCGTAACAACAAGTCATCCTGGACTTTAATATAATATATGGGATATTTATAAATATTATCATGTTTTTTTCCATGATTATTATAATTTCTAGGACTTTCTAAGTATTTATTTATTTATGGAATATTATATAAATCTTTATTAATGCCAAAAAATTCCAGAAACTTTTAGAATAATGGATGACATTAAGATTAATATCATATATTTTTATCATGGTCCAAAACTAGATATGATATTAATTATCAGTTTTTCAATGTTAGAATTATCTATATTTTAAATGATAATTCCAACATGTGTTTAATCTCTGAATATTTATTTAATTACAAGTCTAGAATTTTCTATGAATGTATTTAATGCTCGTAATTGTTGCAGATTTTATCTTTTAAATTCAATTTTAAATTCAAAAACCTTCTAGAATATTCTAGCGATTTCTTGAGAATTTGAAAAAGTCAGGACGAGTCGTTTACAGTTGCTAGATATTTGTTGAGGCGGTTTTGGATTTTATTTTTAAACGAAGAGCTATTTAGAACTTGGCACCAGTTTGGATGACATCTAAACCCAATAAGATATTTTTTGGCTATTTTCTTGCAACGAAAAATAGAATATCTCGGGCCGTCGCCTATCCTAGCGGCGACACATCCAAATGTGTCGCCTGCTCCATGGGCGACAATATCTCATTTTCAAACTGATTGCTTCTAGAAACTTCCAGAATTCATTTTGACGAGATCCCTCACGTCTTGGACTGTATAAATCGACCTCTAGACCCTCCCAGGTCATAAAAGGCTTTCTGATTCTGAGAGAGTCTGTTCAGAGAGTAAACCTTGGCGAAGCCCTATCAGAATCCCGTAAGGGAGTCCCCTGATCTTCTCTTCAGTCCCCAACTCTTTGTTCGGTCCTCCACTTCCTCATCCATGTCACATTCAATAGGGTGAAGGGAGTATCGTTCTCGTGTTTTCTGTTTCATTTTATCATCATATTTCATATTAGACCCATAGTATATGCATGCGAGGACAACCCCTGGTTAGTATTGAGGTCCTTCAGTCTTGTTTTTCCATGTTCTTTTAATTTTTGTTTACTTCACCTTCGTCTAATCCGAATTTGTTTGTTTTGAAGGGAAAAAACGAGCTACGTCGCACGAGAAAGCCGTCGAACAACATCCAGTCATTGATTTGGTGAGTTGGAGAATCTACGATCTTAACTTCTACATCAGATCAAAAGCACCAGCTCGGATCAGCAATGCAAATGTGGTGATAGGCTGTATGCTAAGCAGAGCCTTGGTAGCTGGCTGCGCTCCATGGATAACCATCTTGATAGATTTCTTGTCAGAGGGTCTATCTCGAATTTGTGAAGCAAGAGCGCGTCAGCGCCTAACATACTCTCCAAATGGCTCGTGGGGCTTCTACTTGGTGGTGGCAAGGTCCTCACGCCTAGGGACCAAGTCGAGATTGAAGGAGTACTGTTCCAGGAATGCCTGGCTGAGGTTGTTCCAAGTCTTTATTCGGGCCATATCCAAAGAGGTGAACCACTTTAGTGCAAGGCCGGTTAGACTTTTTTTGGAAGAGTTGGATTAACAACCTCTCGTTAGCTTGAAGCTGCGTAAGATCTCCGCAGTACGCCCTTAGATGTGAGATAGGACAACCTTTACTATCGTATTTCTCAAAATCTGAGACTTGGAAGTTCGGTGGGAGAGTAGCCCTTGGGAAGTAGCAGAGGTCCTAGAATTGGTAAGACTGGCAGTCTCCTCCCTGCACTTGTCGAAGTGTCTTTTCTAGATCGCCCACCTTGGTGTGCATGGCGTCCAAGGTGGCTACTATTGAGAGTGGTGTAGTTGGGGCAGGTCCTGCGTACTTCGCATGGGTCACATCGAGGTGCTCCTCGGGATCCACAGTCGCGTTTGCTGGTGTCAGTGCGCGATGGCCGGCGTACCCATGTGCTGGTGTAAAGTGCAGTGGGGTATATGCAGAAACCTGGTTCTGATGCAAGGAGAGAGAGGGAGATGTATGATGAACTAGGTGAGGTCTAGTGTGACTGGTGTGCAACTGCTGTCCTGGGACGGATCCGGGGAATGAGCCCTGAGGGTGATGCGCACCTGCCAAACCAAAAGGCTGGCCACCAGGTTCACAGGAGGCATGCTGTGCGGTGACTAGTGGGGATGTTGTAGGCGAAGTAGGTCCCACCATCGTCGAGGTCGCAAGAAGCTGGGGCGATGGTCGGGGAGGCGGTGCAGTGGGTGCAATAAGATATGCAAGGGAAGGCAACAAAGGGATCTCTAGAACCGTTAGGGGAGCAACAGGAGTTGGAAGGATATAGAAACCAATGCCCTGAAGCTTTTGAGCAAGCTCAAGAAGCTGTTAGGCGTGGAGGACATGGGACCTGTTAGTAGCAGCATCAGAGGTCGAGGTCAAAGTTGTAAAGGATCCAGGAGGAGGTTGGACTCCAAACTGTCCAGCAGAGAGAGATCCTATCAAAGATGTCATCGTAGATGGCTAGGTGCCAAAAGTAACAGATCTAGTCTGGGAATAAGATAGAGGCGGGGTCTCCAAAATGCGTGTGGCCATCACAGTGACGGCCTCGATGATCGACTCCACAGTCAAATGAGTCTACCAGTTTCTGGTATCCAAGGAATTCCCGATCACCAGGAAACGATTGTCGGGAAGAGTGACAGAGGCAGAAGAAGTCAGTGTCAATGGAGGGACCGAGGAGGTAGTCACTTTCGGAGCAGCTGAAGTCAATGGTTCACCAAGACGCTGGGCCATGGTAGAACAGGAGCGAGTGAGAGTCGGACTGCGATGATAAGGCAAAGGACGGGCTCTAGGACGAGCTATCATCGATAGCAACGGGTTGCTCGGGAGAGGATGAGCAAGATTTGTCACCAAAGGGGAAACAAAGAACATGAACTCTCGAGCTTCGATAGAGGAACTCGCATACTAACTTGGATGAGAGAAATAGGAATTAGGGAAACCTGATGTGGTAAAACAAGACACAGATCCAATGTTATTGAGGTGGCATGAATGGCACACATGCTGATGAATGCATCTAACAAGCTCTCTCTCACCAACTAAGTGTTTCCTCAAAGGCCATCTACTCCAGTCATTCTCACAAGGCATCCTAGGTCTCTGACTTAAGGCAAGAAAGTAAGGTCCCTACTTTAAATCCTGGCTGAAGCGCAATTAGTGAACGGGTGGTGCGTTGGTGGCCTCGTCTCCTGTAGTAGCATGGAGCTGTACTCTCTACTAAGACCGACACGACCCCAGATAAGGGGGGACAAACTAGTAACACACTCTATACCAAAGCTATAGAATGGGATTCCAGAATTGTCCTTCGCAAACTTGAGGTAGACTCAGAGGAGAAGATGCATGTCCTATATGATCAATCATGTAATATGCTTTTGTGTCTTTTACTTGCGTTTTATTAACCAGAGGGGAAAAGAATTTGAATTGGTCTCTAGTTTTGCCTTTTTAATTGTTTCTCTGAGTTTGTGTGTTTTATTTTTAAACCAGAAGGGGAAAGCAAACATGTCTCTACTCTCCTAGTCATGTCAAATGCGAAAGGGGAAGAAAATACAGAAGTAAGGCAAACGAGCAAGCAAACAACAAGTAAAATGCATGATCATGGCATGTGCGGGTGTTGCGGCATCATGATTGTGAAAAAAAAGCATCAATCAAATCAAGAGGCAAATCATATGACATGTGAGTACGGTGACAAAGCAAATGTGTAAAAGAAAGTACAAAAGACATGCTCAAGTAGGCAAACAAGCACAAACAAGCACAAACAAGGTAGCAAGCAAACAAGAGTGAAGTAAAGGTCTCAGAAACACAAGATAAACAATCGAAAAGTGACTAACATGAAAGTTGGGATTTGTTTCCCTAGTGGAGCCGTCAGTTCCTGTGACCATACCGACACACGAAGAATCGATAAGGTCATGACAAGTAGGGAATGAAGAAGAAAGAAATTAAGGGAAGTCACCACCTAGTCTTTTAAGAGAAAGATGAGGAAAACCTTAAACAAACCACACAAAAAAAGGATGAATGCATGTGAGGCAAATGAAAGGCTAAATGTCCACAAACCAGAGAAAGGATAAAGATTTCTGTTACGCACGGGGAAGGTATTAGGCACCCCTGTGCGCCCGAGAAATTCGATCTTTCTAGTTTGATTCACTTACAAAAAGGTTAGATGGAAATGTATTCTTGCTAAACCCAGATTGTGCTCGAAATCAAGTTAAGATGAATGTGAGATCATGACAAGATGGATGTGCAAAGTGTGTGCGAAAATTACGAAGAAATCAACACAGAATGACGGAATAACGACTCATGAAATGACAAAGAAAATCATATGAAATAACAATGTTTTTGAGGGAAATGATCCAAGAAACTATGCAAAAATCCAAACAATTAAAAGTGGCATCTACTCAAGTCATCGAAATTATGGAAAATGTCATGAAAATCAAAATAGGGAAAGTAATCCGCAATTGAGTCAATGTAGGCATTTAAGCCGATTAATGTATGCCCTTGGGCGATGAAAATCTAAATCAAATCATAAAAACTATAAATGCGGAATAAGGGAAATCAAACTGGTGTCAAGCAAAAGAATTCGGAGTAGACCAAAGAGAAATCCGCGGAAAACCATATGGAAAGTAGGGGTATACATGGGTTGGATTGGGTCGGGTTAGGAGTGAACCCACAACCCAACCCATATTGTTCGGGTTGGATAATTTTGGACCCATACCCAATCCAGACGCAACCCACAAACTTCGGGTTGGGTCGGGTTGGTTCTCGGGTTTATAGCATTTGAATTTTATACAAAAAAAGATATAGGCTCATCTATTATTAATTACAAAAAAAATGATAATAAACTCATCCATTATTAAAAGTTAGAAAAATTAACATGTGATACATTAGTATTGCTTAGCCATCTAATAATAATTTTCTCCAAGAATACAAGAGAATGGTGCTAACTTAACTAAAGGACGAGAAGATTGCAAAAATTAAAGGATAATTCATGGTTTATTAATCCAAAAATAGTTAATAAAAGTATAATTGCTTAACAAATAGAAGTAATTCTATTAATATTGTCAATAAAATATATACAAGTGCCAAGCATGAGACGTGAAAAAAGAAGCTGTGATTAATGTTTTATACTTTTATAAATTAAAAATTATATATATATATAAATTATGTATTTATAAATATAAATAATTACTATTATATATATATATAACTTCGGGTTTGGGTAACCCAAGCCTAAAACTCATACCCAATCCACAAAGTTCGGGCTTGTGATTTTTTGATCCATATCCAATCCATGATTAAAAAAACCCAACCCAACTTAACCCACACGGTTCGGGTTGATTCGGTTTTCGGGTCAACCCAGATCCATGTACACCCCTAATGGAAAGCAAGCTTTATTGAAAATGGTATGAAATGATATGCATGTGGATAAATGTGCATGTAAATGCATCTAATGTATGAAAAATGCTCAGGAATTATTTACACAGAAAAATATGCATGATTTAGTGCAAAAATAACATGCATGTGCATGAATTGATGTCATGGGGGCAATTATGTAATTTCACATGGCTAAATGTGATAAATGTGTGCATATGCATGATGCATGGTCTAAATGTGTGCATCATGTATGCAAAGTGTCAGGAAAATATTATTTACAAGGAAACATGATGGAAACAAGATTCTAAATGCAAGAAAATGATGTAAACATGGAAAATCACAAGTATGGGGGCTAAAGTGCAAAATTCACAAAGAAACAGCAAATCCATTTGGAAAACTTCACAGAAGTTAGAGAACAAAAAATTATCACATGAATTAAGGTGAAAATACATTGTGATGAGAAATGGATGTCGAAAAATCACATATTGCAATTTGAAAAAAATTATGGACGTAAGTGTAAAATCTAGAAAAAGATGGCAATCATGATTGAAAACTGTTCAAAAACTTTCATGCTAAAGTTCAGATCATGAATTAACAGAAAAATGTGACATTAAGGTGTGAAATGTGTGAAATTTTGCATTCTAGTAATTTCATGAAAGTATAGGGTTAAATGTGCGAAATTTACATGTGTGTGCAAATATGATCAAAATACAGAATCAGAAGTCATTTAGATTGAAAACATGATTTTGTCATAAATACCTTATTCATGTGACAATTTACAAACATGCATGATCAATAAATGTGAAAAGTGTAAATATATGGACTAAAATGTAATTAAAAATCCAAACCAATGATTTAAGTGCTAATTAAGGGGTTTGGATGCAATTTATCTATGCTCAGAAACTATATTAGATGAAGACCAGGTTTTCATGCAAAATCTCAAAATCAAAATGCAGTGAGAAACAAGTTTTTATACAATTCAGTATAATCGTGAATTACTTCAAGGTTCTAGATGTAAATTTCACAAAGGAATTCTTGTTTGTTAAAAATTCTAGGGGCAAAATGAAAATGTCTAGGACTTAATTGTGAGAAAAACATGATTTTAGGGGTTTAATTGTGATGAAACAAACATTTATTGAACTTGTCATGAAAAACAAAACATTCAAGGGACAACATGCAATTGTTACAGGAAAACAAAAGAAACAAAACTTTATCTACGAATATAGGGGTTCAAACACAACATGTTAGGACCTAGATGTAATGAAACCTAACGACCTAAGTGTAACAATCAAAAAATCTTGAGGAGTTAAACTGATCTGATGCCATTCGAAGATCATCGGCGTTCTAGTCTCCAGCAAGAGGTTTGGTGAGACGGTGGCAGTGCCACAGCGATGGAGAGGCACGGATGAGGACCGAAAAAGCTTGAGGGAGGCGCGACGAGGTTTCTTGGGGTGTTGGGTATGGTCTAGGCTACCTGAGGTGTTTCCCTCATTTCGGTGGGTTCCATGGCGGAGGGAGGTGACTGCAAGGTGACAGCGGTATACCCCTAGCCACAATAGGCTAGGAAATTCCCTCTTGAGCGATGGAGGCTCGAGAAGGAGGAGGAGGGAGATGGGGGAGGGTCTCATCTATCCGAGAGGCCACATGCCTCACCGGTGGTGGTGAACCCACCACCAAAGAAGAAGAAGATGATGCAACAGGGGACAACCACACCAACGAAACTCAACCTAGAAGACGCAAATGAACTCGACAGAATTAACGAGATAGTAGGAAATCTATTTGAGACTAAATGGGGGATAATTACGAGGATGAAGGTTGGGTTGTTCCTCCTGACGTTGCTGTTGGTAGCGGCGTTCTTTGGATGTGGACGCACTAGTGACAGAGGTGCGGTGGTTCTAGGATTGCCAAGGGTTGCTAGAAGAGGCTAGTTGTGAATCAGGATCCTTGGACGTGGATTCTTTTGGGTTTCAAAGAAAAATCCCCCCTCCTTTGGTCATCCGTGATTCCTTTATAGGTCAGTGGTTTCCTCCAGCACCGTCGATCCACTTCTTCAGCGGATGAGGAGCGTTGGATGCATGCATGGGCTGGAGGGGCTGTTAGGGCTCAACCGGAGATCGTGCGTGGATTTGTACTGATGGAGGAATCAACATCGGCGATCTCAGTGGTTGCCGACAGCAGGGTCGTCGGGTGTGGAGGAGAAGAATGGGATGGTGGGCTGAATTATTTTGCCCACTTTCTAAGTTTTTGATTGAGGTGAGCGTGTGGGCTTTGAATGGGCTGTAAAGGTGAACATAATTGGGCCTTAAGGTTTAAGGGGTTTAAATGGGTTTAGGTTTAATTTTAGAGTTTTGCTTTGGTGATTTAATTTAGGATTAGGTTTTCGATGATTTGTGATTTTAATTTGGGGTTTTAGATTGATTTATTTGGGTTTTATTATTTTAAGTTGATTAAAGCTTTTACTTGGTGGCTTAGATTTAATTAAGTGGCTTAATTTAGTTTTAAATGGATTAGATTTGGGTTTCATGAGTTTAAATGGATTAAGGCTTTCGGTTTGGTTAATTTAAGTTGTAGATTTGATTGATTGAGGATTAATTCAAATTTTGATTTAATTGGTTTTGAACTTGATTTGATTAAGGATTTAATTCAGATTTAGATTTAATTGGTTTTTACTTGATTTGGGTTTTGGTTAGGGTTTTTACTTAATTACCTTGAGTTTTTAATGCTTTAAATGGATTTTACTTGATTTTGGTTTGGATTAAATGTTTTAGCTTAGTTAATTTGAGTTTTAATAATTTAAGTGAGTTTCATTTTAATTTGGATTTTAATTAAGGATTTTTTGCTTTGACTGGCTTAGATTGGGTCAGAGTGGGCTTGTGCGTGCCTAAATGAGCTTACATGGGCTTAAGTGGTTTTAGGTTGAGTTAGGGTTTTAAATTTGGTGGTTGCAACCAGAGCATCTTTTCAGAAGAGTCCGCCGCCAAGTGATTGCAAAATCGAGGTGTCTACAATGTTGAATAACAAATAGTTTGATGCTAGCCTTATTATTACGGACATGCAGGAGTACGATGTGATATTTGATATGGATTGCTTGACACATTAGTCCATCTTGATTGACTGTGTTCGGAAGAAAGTATATTTTGGGTTAGAGATGGTCGTGCAAGGTGTGTGTCGAGGTGAGCCTAAGCTTGTCATTTCGACTATGAAGGCTTATAAGTCGCTAGTTAAGGATTGAATAATGAGCTGAGAGCGGGAGGGGTAGAATAATGAGAATGAGAGTTCTAATGGTTACAGGTTATTCACCTTGAGCTGATTCTAACATAAAATTCTTTCTTCCCATGGTCTCGTGCATGTATCACGTCGAGAAGAAAACGGAGCTTAGGTGGATTTATTAGATATACTTGAACGACGAGGATTTTCTAGCTAGTATAGTTACCTCCACTTCTCTTGAGTTGGGTGTTCATAGCATCTCTGTGGTTTGTGAATATCTCGACATGTTCCCTAACGAATTGCTTGGCATGTCATCTTATAGGAAAGTAGAGTTCTCGATCGATTTGGTTTTAAGGTCTGGTGCTGTTTTGATGCCTCCTTACCATATGACACCAACGGAGTTGAGAGAACTTATGACCTAGTTGTAGGAGTTGTTGGATAAGGATTTCATCATGTCTAGTGTTTCTCTGTGGGGAGTGCCTGTCTTGTTCGTCCATAAGAAGGATGGTTCACTTCGGTTGTATATAGACTACTAGATACTGAACCAGATCACGGTGAAGAACAAGTATTCCTTGTTCCACATTGATGACTTGTTCGACCAGTTGTAGTCTGCTTCTGTATTTTAGAAAATTAATCTGTGGTTGGGGTTTCACTAGCTGAGGATATAAGACTCAGACATTTAGAAGACTACTTTCCGAATGTGGTACGGTTATTATAAGTTTACAGTTATGCCCTTCGACTTAGACTCAGAAGGAAAGTTGTCTCGTTCTCTTGGGACCACAATTGTGAAGTGAGTTTCATGAGTTGAAGGCTTGTCTAGTTTCTACTCCGTGTTGACTCTGCCTTCTAGAAGTGGTGGCTTCACAATGTAGAGTGATGTTAGTGGTGTGGGGTTGAATTAGGTTCTAATGCAGCACAACAATGTCATAGCTTATGCTTCTCACTAGCTGAAGGATCACAAGAAGAACTACCCAACTCATGATCTAGAGATGACTGTCGTAGTATTTGCCCTTAAGCTCTGGCACCACTATTTTTATGGAGAATAGTTTGAGATCTTCACCGATCATCAGAACTTGAAGAATATCTTCACTCAGAAGAACCTCAACTTGAGGCAACGCAGGTGAGTAGAGTATCAAAAGGATTACAACTTTAGTCTGTCCTACCACCCTAGGAAGGCCAGCACAATTGCCGATGCTCTGAGTCAACGTACGTACGTGATGGCGAGCCTGATGGTTATGGAGAGAACCATGCTGGAGGATCTGGTGGGTTGTAGGCCCAAGAGGCAAGCTTAGGGAATGGTTGGAACTTGGGTGGCCAACCTATTAGTTTGCCCCAAACTTATGGAGTTCATTAGGGATGGTTACTGACCACGTGGTAAGGTGTACGACTTGTCAGTTGGTTAAAGCAGAGCACTAGAGATTTGGAAGGACTTTGCAGCCTTTGGACATCCTTGTGTGAAAATGGGAATACATATCCATGGATTTCATGATTGGTTTGTCGTATACCAAAAGGAAGAACAACACCATGTGGGTGATTGTGGATCGGCTAACCAAGTCCGAGCACTTTTTCGCAAGCCGTGTAAATCTTTCAATGCATCACCTGATAAAATTGTTGTAGACACCCCGATTTTGCAGTCACTCGACGGCAGGCTCCTCCGGAAGACGCTCTGGTTGCAACCACCACTCCTAAACCCTAACTCCATAGAAC
>JAMKQA010016066.1:0-20450 GCA_024699735.1 Posidonia australis
GCTGGATTAAGTGTTTTATTTATTTTTCAGTGAATTTTACTGCGTTTTAGTGTTTTATTAGGTCATGTGGGCTAGTGTGAACCTAATTGGGCTTGTGTGAGCTAGGGTTTTGGTGGTTGCGACCAGAGCATCAACTGGCGGAGCCTGCTGCCAAATGAGCTCAAAATTGGGGTGTCTACAGTTGGAAAATCACATGTTGAAATATTAAAGGAGGTCTTGGACTAGAGTGCAAAATCCACGAAAAAGGGCGAAAATCATGATTAAAGTGTGTTCAAAGACTTTTATCTTAATGTTCAGATCATGAATTAAAAGAAAATGTGGCATTAAGTTGTGAGATGTGTGAAACTTGTATTTTAGTAATTTCATGAAAGTTTTGGTTTTAATGTGCAAAATTTACATAAAATGTGAAAATGTGACAAAAATGTGAAATCAGAAATCATTTTACATTGCAAACATGATTTTTAGATGAAAATTTTATTCAAGTGCTATTTACAAATACACACATGATCAAAAAGTGAAAAATACCAAAAATGTGTATTAAAACAAATAAATCCCTAGTCAATGAATTTAAAAATAATCCAAGGGCCTGGATGCCAATTTCCTACACTCAATAACTGTATTTTATGAATTCAGGGGTTTACATGCAAAATTATAGGATTTTGATGTAATGAAAATTAAGTTTTTATGATGCTCAGTGTAATTACAAAATCTTTTAAGGTTCTGAATGCAAGTTTGATCAAGAAAGTTCATTTTAAAAAGCTTTAGGGGCACAATACAAAATTTGAAGACTTAATTGCAAGGAAAACATGATTTCAGGGGCTTAAATGTCATAAAACAAACATTTACAAAACTGAAAATGAAATTTAAAATAAGTAGGGTATAACATGCAATATTTACAGTAAAACAAAGAAAACACAATTTTAATTGAAAATACAGGTGCCAAAGCATAAAATCTTAGGATCTAATTGTAATGTTTTAAAAACTAAAGAAATTTTATCAAAAAAAACTAACAGTCACCGCCAGCGATTCGAAGATCGCCGCCGCCGACGGCCTAGGGAATCCATCTGAGCTTTCTCGATGGCTGATCGGCGATCCAAGTGGGGGATAAGCTGGAGGAGAAGGTAGGGAAAAGATCCGATGGCATCGATCAGGATCTCGAGGGCTGGGACGCCCGAGTGGCTCTACCCACCCCCTGTGCCGACGGTAGACGTTGCAGAGGTGGGGACGTCGCTTCGATGGTTGTGAAGGTGGAGTGGCGATGTGGGGGGATCTATGGCGGTGCAGTGGAGCTCTCTGAGGCGGTGCCTTGAAGTAGGCGTGACTAGAAGACGCCACACATCTTGTGGGTTTCGACGCTCCATGGAGAAAGGGGCGGTCGACGGCGATGCTCCTAGCCACTATTGGCCAGAGAGTCCTCTCTTGAGCGATGGAGGCTCAAGGAGAAGGAGGAGGGGGGAGATGGAGGAGAGGCCCTAAGGGCCTCATCCTGACTCCAAAGGCTATAGGCCTCGCCGGTGGTGGTGAACCCACCACTAGAGAAGGAGGAAACATCGTGCAGGGGGAATATCCCCGATGAAACTCGCCCAGAGGACCTAACTAGACTCGACAGGCCAAGGAAAATGATTCGAACTAAAAGGGGAGGATTACCTGGGTGAAGCCTCTGTCCCTCCCAGCAAGGCTTGACGGCGATGCTCCGGGCGATTGCTTTGGCAACGGTGGCTGCGAAGGCTCTGGGTTGCAAAAAGGATTGGAGGAGGAGGCCATGAATTGGGGGTTTCATAGGGTTTCTCCTTTGGGTTTCAAAACAGCCACCCTTGTTGCTGTGTGGGGTATTTTATACTCCGATGAGGCCTTTTAACGCCATCAATCCTCTTCTTCAGCAGATGGGGATCATCGGATCAAGCCTGGATGGACGAGAGCTGGCTAGGGATTGCGTGAGGACAACCATTGACTGATGAATCGACGCCGGAGACTGCAGGATTTGTCAAATAAGAGGCGTTGGAAATTACGAGAGTCGCCAGAGAAGAAGGGGCGTCGGAATTATTTTTTTGGGTTTGCCTAAGTTTTTGGTTGAAGAAAGAAATGATGCATTAGGCTTGGAATAGGCCTGCGTGAGTGGGCTTTTGGATTTTTAAATGTTTAGGTTTTAATTTTAGGGTTTTGATTAGGTTTTAGGGGTTTTTGGTTTTATTGAGTTTAGGTTTTTGTGGTTTTAATTATTTTAGGTTTTTGTGTTTTTAATTAAGGCTTTGGGTTTTAGTGTTTTAAGTTTAATTAAGTGATTTTAATTAGGGCTTTTGGATTTTAATTAGGGTTTTGGTTTTTATTATTTTAAGTTTAATTTGGTGATTTTAATTAGGATTTTTTTTTGATTTTATTATTTTATGGTTTTTGTGATTTTTATTAGGGTTATGGGTTTTATTGTTTTAAGTTTAATTAAGTGATTTTAATTAGGACTTTTGGATTTTTATTTAGGTTTTGGGTTTTATTATTTTAAGTTTAATTAAGTGATTTTAATTAGGGTGTTTTGGATTTTATTATTTTAATGTTTTTGTGATTTTAATTAGGGTTTTCTGGATTTTATTATTTTAAGTTTAATTAAGTGATTTTAATTAGGATTTTTTGGATTATTTTATGTTTTGAATGGATTAGATTTAGGTTTAAATGGGTTCAAATGGATTAAGGCTTTGGGTTTAAGTTTTAAATTTGATTAATTGAGGATTAGTCCAAATTTTGATTAATTGATTTTTTTACTTGATTTAATTAATGACTTAATTCAGATTTTGATTTAATGGGTTTTTACTTGATTTGATTAAGGATTTAATTAAGATTTTGGTTTTTTACTTGATTTAGGTTTTAATTAGGGTTTTTACTTAATTATCTTGAGTTTTTAATTTAAGTGAGTTTCATTTTTTATTTGGATTTTAATTAAGGGTTTTTTGCTTTGATTGACTATGATTGGATCAGAGTGGGCTTGTGTGGGCCTAAGTGGGCTTAGGTTGAGCTAGGGTTTAGGTGGAGTTAGGGTTTTGGGTTTGGTGACCGCAACCAGAGCATCTTTGCAGAGGAGCTTGTTGTCAAGTGACTACAAAATCGAGGTGTCTACAGTTTGGTATAGTTCTTGGTATCAAATAGTGAGCGCAATTTTGGTAACTAGTTATGGTGGATGTTGAAGGATATTGTTTCATTTGAAGGGTTAGAAAAAAGAAAATAAATACACCTTCATTGTTTGCATCATAGTTTCGAATGTAACATGTCGTCTTTTTAATTTTAAGTCTTTTAGGAAAAAAAATGCTTTAGTATCCTAAAGGAGGTTATAGACAGCTGCACATTGCCTTTGCCTTTTTCTTCCTCCCCTGATCCTCTACATCCTTTTTCACATTGTAGCTTTGTGTCTATGATTCGGATTAAATTAAAATGTATCATATTGAGAAATAGCTAATTTGTTATGATTGGAAATTACTTTCTCTTGATTTTTTCAAACTATCAAAGTTGTTGAAATTTGGACAAAATCAACGTTATGATAAGTAAATAAAATTGTGGTTCTTAAATGAGATGACAGAGACTTCATCTTGTCCAATTGATGTGGAGGAGACACATTAATCTACATTAGAGATATAAAGTCCAATAAAGTCACTATGACCCATTAAACAAAACATTTGTATCAATCTCCCAATAGTAGGGACATGCTAAGTGTCGCACGGCCACAACTGATGAAGGAAATCTACCTGCTAACTCAAGGAACTCACCCTCAAAAGAAAAAAAAAGGAACTTATAGCATTAGAAGCCACCAATTCACCTAATCCAACTCCCCTTCCATTCTTGTAGAAAATATTCAAGGCATGATGGACTATACATCCAGATTTAAGATAATGCATAGTGGATTAGTATCAACAAACATAATTAGACCTTCCATGACAAAACAACATGAGCACATTAAGCATGCATAGTGGATCAATATCAACAAATCAAAATAATAAGACTTTAAAATATTATAGGGCATGCTTTAAGATGCCTAGAGAAGATAGTTTCAAAGCCTACTCTAGGGTACAACTCGGATAAGAAATTGTATCTTTGATGATTAAAGAAAGGTAAGGATCCTAGGTGTTGCCAATGTGTGTTAATCCATGTCATTACAAATATAGATATTTTCTAAGATGAAGTTAACCACAACTAAAAAAAACTACAAACAAGCCAGAACAAAGCATATGTGCTTGCTACAAATATATCAATCATTGAGGACTTGTACCTCAAACATGAACAAGGATTCCAAACTTCAAGCAACCTATAATCAGTAAAAGGAAGAATGATATATCGTGGTTGGAGAAATTACAATATATTTTGCTTGGCAAGGCACATGGTTACTCTTTGCTTCATTTCACTTTTTCCCTTTTTATTTTAAAAGATGCCCTTGTTATCAATCCATAAGTCACACTATATTTGTTGAATTATCATTCTAGATCATATCTTACTACAAATTTAATTATCAAACCATAAGTCACACTATATTTGTTGAATTTCCTTGCAAAGTGGATAGTCTTCAGTTGCCTGCTTAATATAAGCTAAATTCTACAAGCTTTCCCTTGCTTCATATTGTACAATGTACTAAGAAAGGTATATGTACACCCCAATCCTTGGCACACTACCAAGATCATAGTATCATAAGCAAAATTACACTAACTATAACAATATTAAAATAACTGTAACTAAGGTTCACCTCAAGGAAACGATGTGCGGCTAGAATCTCCTACTCCAGCACCAGAACTTGACTGCACTTGAAAACCAACCAAAGCATGCGTGAGTTACATCTAAGTCACCCAGTACACACCCCAAACACACATACAACAAAATCCAACAAAATTACTAACAACACAGCTTTAATTTAAAAAACTTGGTTTTCTTTTAAAAAATCCATTTTTGAAGCATTACTTCCTTTCCTTTAAAAATCACTTGGGAATACATTCCCAAGCCACATTCTCTTTTCTTTCAAAACATTAGGAAATCAGTTTCCAAAACCATGCTCTTTTCAAAACTCATATTTCTTTCCTCTATACATTTTTAAAACCATTCTCATATCTCGAGAAAACCACATTCTCGACTAGGACTAGCCTAAAACACATTGCCTCACAGGGCTCAAAATCAAAATCACAAACACTAGTTGGTAACTGGTTAAAACATAATTCTTATTTAATTCTAGGATTTTAGGACCATTCGCAAGTCTAATCCTAGCCAAACCACATTTTTTTCATTTTCACAAGTCCATACACTTTTCTTATTCATTTCCACTTTTATTTATTGATTTTACCTTAATCAGGGGTAACCAGGCACACAAGCAATTGGTAAGGACATCATTTCCCCTACCTTCTTGCACAGTCACGGTGAAGTTCCCCATGTGGGAAGACACTGCCCTGGCCCACCGGCCTCAATTTCTTTTCATATATGCACAGGGATACGTCTTTATCTGACGTCTCATCGGTGACCCGACCAACTAGGTTCACTAACCCAAGCTTAGCCTACACCGTCATAAACATTGGTGACCACGGTCGTGTTTGACAATTGATATTTTACAATTTGTCGACACCATCCACTAGTGGTCCCACACTGACAACCACAGTCGTATCTGACAATTGGTTTCTTTGGAGTGTCATTCTCCTACCACATTGTCGACACCAACCCCCGTGACTCCACAACACATTATTAGTGTTTTATTTTCAAAACTCTTAAGTTATTCTTTCAAAACCAATTTCATTTCATTATTTTCATTGCAGGAATCTTTTCCATGCAACACGTGACCCTCTATTGTGTCCCAACTAAATTCATGAAAAAACCATACTTTAAAATCATAAATTGGGTCTCATGCCCAAAATTACATAAAACCACATATTAATCACTTTTATTCATTCTTAGGGTTTCAAACCTAAAACCATTCCCAAATTTACTTATTTGGGTTCCATATTCCTCCATGACATTTACATAGAGAAAACACCATTAACACATGCCCAATATCCCTTTAAAATCATTTATTTCCATCATTTATACCCATTTATACATATGGGAGAGGGGATAAAGACGGTAGACCGAATTTCAATTCGATATACCAAAAATCACTAATTCGGTATACTGAATATTTTCGGTATAACGAAACCTCCTGTTTCGGTCGATCGAAGGTTTTCGGTCTACCGAAACCAGGCTCTCTTGCACAAACTGATAGCGATTCGGTATGCTGAATCTCCTATGTTCTTCACACGACCTCTCCCGTGTTCTTTACACAGCCTCTCCCGTGTTCTTCACACGACCCCTGCCAATGAACCTGTCATTCACTGGAAATGGGAGCTTCCAACAGACCCCTCAAACATGCATCATAAAACATGGATAAATCATGAGGTGTAGACCCTTGAATCTACTTCAAAACCCCTCAAACCATTCATCATGCAATCCATACGAAAATTATAAAGGCATGGAGCTCATACAACACTAATGTAGTAGGCATCCTTGAAATTTGCATAAATCCACCAAATTTCATCCTAACGGCATGATCTCTACATATTCATGGCAACCAACACATTCTCATCCATTCTACTATTTTTCTACCATTTTACATGCATTTTTCTCCTTTTTCATGCATTTAACACATTAAGCTATAGACACGGAACGTACCTTTAGCTGGCACTTCGGCGGCCTCCCCGCACTCCAGCAACTCTCTTCAGGCCCTGGCGAAGCTCTTCCACCGACGAACCACACGAACGAACGCACTCCTCCAGCTTGTGCACCATTCCCCCTCTTTTTCTTTCTCTTGCGGTTGCCTTCCCCATTTTATCTCGTCCTCCTCTCGTGTCGTGCTAGCCTCCCATCACATCACCTCGTGTTGGAGGGGACGGCGAGACACATGGTGCCGTTCTGTGGTGGCACAAGTTCGAGGAAAGAAGAAGAAGGAGATGAAGATGGGGGATCTCGTGAGGGAAATGGGAGAACAAGAAAGGAAGAAAAGAGAAAAGGATGAGCATGCAAATCAAGGCAACTTTGCATCCTCAAACTGGAATCGACATTGGTCCCATAACACAAGCAGGTGCACAGAAAGCCAACCAAACCCTCACACTCACAAGAAATAACAGATTATCCATTAATAAACCATTTATAAAATATTACAATTAATCACATGTTTTACAATGAAAATGGATAATCAAGCCCAAGTGTCACATCCTACCCCCTTAAAAGAATTTCATCTTCGAAATTCAACTCTAGTAAAACAAGTAGGGGTACTATTTCTAGATGTCCATCTCACACTCTCAAGTAGCCTCCCCTGTACCATGGTGTTGCCACTAAACTAACACCAATGGAATCACTTTATTCCTGAAGACTTGCTTTTTCTTGTCCAGTATTTGAACTATGTTTTCCACCATAGACAAGTCCTCCTATAGCTCCTATGGCTACACTGGTATCACCTAGGACACATCGGCCAAACACTTCCTCAAAATAAACACATGGAAGGTGTTGTGTACACTAGCCAACTCTAGAGGTAGATCTAGTCTGTAAGCTACCTCACAAACCCTCCTGGTAATCTGGTGAATTTCGATGTATCTTAGGCTCAACATGCCTCTCTTTCTGAACCACATCACACCCTTGGTTGGTGACACCTTCAAGAAAACGAAGTCTCCTACTTCAAATTCCAGAGGTCTCTCCCTCCTATCAGCATAGCTCTTCTGCCGGCTATGGGTAGATAACAACCTCTTCCTGATCAGGTCCACCTTGCCTTCGTACTGTTGTACGATATCGGGCCCAACTGATTGTCTCTCACCCACCTCACTCTAGCAAGTGGGTGCTCTACAGGGTCTGCCATACAGTGCCTTATATGGTGCCATACTAATACTAACGTGGTAACTGTTAATATATGCAAACTCAGTCAAAGGTAAGTGATCCTCCCAGCTACCACCAAAGTCCATGGCGTAGGCCCTCAGCATGTCCTCTAGTGTCTGGATGGTCGTCTCTGTCTGGCCATCTGTCTGTGGGTGAAAGGCGGTACTAAAGTTTAGCACTGTGCCAAAAGCCTCCTACAAAGCTCCCCAGAACCTCGATATAAACCTCGTGTCTATATCTAATACAATGGACACTAGGACACCATGCAATCTCACAATCTATACCACATATAACTCTGCTAGCTTTGCCAAAGGAAGATTCACCCTCATTGGCAAGAAATGTGTTGATTTTGTAAGGTGATCCACAATCACCCAAACTGTATCATTCTTTCTTCGGTTTCGTGGCAAACCCGTCACAAAGTCTATCGACACATTATCCCAATTCCACATTGGAACGTCGAGAGGCTGCAAAGTCCCTCTAGGCTTCTATTGCTCTATTTTCACCATCTAACAGGTTGCACACTCTGCCACATACTCAGCAATCTCCCTCTTCATCCCAAGCCACTAGAAATTTCTCTTCAGGTCTTTATACATCTTGGTGCTTCCTAGATGAATAGTGTATCTAGAGTAGTAAGCATCATCAAGCAGACTACTCTTGATTACCTCTATTTGAGGCACATATAATCTTAGATCGTACCTCAACCCACCATCTACCTCGACTAAAGTGAGGGGCATTACAAGCTTCCAACTTCCTCAAGATGTCTAACACAAAAGAATCATATTGCTGAGCTATGACAATCGCCTCAATCATCCTCGGGCGAACAGACAAATTGGCCAACGCCACTTTGATAGCTCCTTGAGACTGTCTCCAAGGCCTGCACTCCACTATTCCCTTTAACAATTTCCATTCATGGATCATCATACTAGCCATGACATGAGTGTGTTTACTCATAGCATCTGCAACCACATTTGCTTTCTAAGGTACGACAGGCTAAAATCATAATCCTTGATATACTCCACCTAGTGCCTTTGTCTCAGGTTCAAATCCTTCTGAGTAAAGATGTACTTCAGACTCTTATGATCTGTGTACACCTCAAACTATTCGCCAAACAAATAATGCCTCCAAATCATCAAGGCGAACACAACAGCTACCATCTCCAAATCATGGGTGGGATAATTCTTTTCATGATCTTTCAACTAGCGCGAGGCATACACCACCACCCTATCATGCTGCATCAGTACACACCCCAAACCAGTACCACAGGCATCACTGTAGACTATGAAACTGCCACTACCAGAGGACATAGTCAAAATTAGGGCTGACACCAGACAACCCTTCAACTCATTGAAGCTCTCCTCTCACTGCCAATCCCAAGCAAAGTGCACTTCCTTTCTAGTTAGTCTAATCAACGATGCAACAATCTTAACGAAATCCTAGATAAATATCGTACAATATCCTGCTAGGGCAAGGAAACTTTTGATCACAGTTACAGTCTTTGTTCTGGCCCAACTGCTCACAACCTCCACTTTGGTTGGATCTACCTTGATGCCTTCTCCTGAAATGATATAACCAAGGAAGGACACCTCCTCCAGCCAGAACTCACACATTGAGAACTTGGCATAAAACTGATGCTGCCTCAATGTCTCCAGTATAATCCTCAAAAGCCTCTGTTGGGTCTGCACATCCAGAGAATACACTAGAACGTCATCCACAAAAATGACCACAAACTGATCCAAATAGGGCCTGAACACCCTATTCATTAGGTCCATGAAAGCAGCCAGAGCATTCGTCAACTCGAATGGCATAACCAAAAACTCGTAATGTCCATCACATGTGCAAAAGGTTGTCTTCTACACATCTGGCTCACTAATTCTCAACTGATAGTATCCAGATCTCAAGTCTATCTTGGAAAACACCGATGCTCCCTGCAACTAGTCGAACAAATCGTCGATCTTGGGCAGTGGATACTTGTTCTTTACAGTGATCTGGTTCAACATCCGGTAGTCTATGCAGAGATGAAGTGAACCACCCTTCTTTTTAACAAACAAAACCAGTGCTCCCTAAGGTGAAACATAGGGACGAATGACTCCCTTATCCATCAGTTTAGTCGGTGTCATCTTCTATGGAGCCTTGGAAATAGAACCTGATCCCAACACCAAATCAATCACAAATTCCACTTCCCTCTGCAGTGGCATACCAAGCAATTCCTCTAGAAAAACATTAGGATATTCCCGTATCACTGGCAAGTCCTGAATCTCAATCACAGGAGAAGTAGAAACTGTCACACAAGCCAAATAGCCCACACTACCTCTTACCAAATGATGATAGGCCTTGATAGTAGAAATCAATTTTCTAGGCTCACCTGGTCTGGTGCCTTGTACTACACACCGGCCTTGCCATGGACACTCTACCATAACTCTTCTCTTGGTACAATCTATTACAGCTAAAAATTCCCAAGATAACATCATAATCTTGTATATCCATCAAGATTAAGTTGGTCTGAAAATTCCTATCTCCCAATTGGATATCAATTGGTCTCAAATACCTCCATGCTAGACTATGTTCCCCCAATGGAGTGACTATATCCAGGTGGAATGCCAATTTGGCTAGCCTGGTCCCGATGTTAGAAGCAAATGACTCGGAGACAAAAGAAAATGAACTCCCAGAGTCGAACAAGACTCGGGTTATCCGATCAGCCACAATAGAAGATCCTATCATCAACACACCATAACCATAATCATAATCATAATAAAGAATCGTGTCAATTACATATTGGATACATTATTACAAGACAGGATTCAACTCATATGGTCAAACTAATCATCACCTTCCACAACATCCCTTGATGGACCAGCATTTTGGGAAGCAGTGGAGAACACTCTCACCTTGGTAGGCTGACGAGGTGCATCTCCTGCTGGCTTCGACTAACTAGGACAGTCCTTCTGGTAGACAGTCCCTCTGGTAGTGCTCGAACTTCCCATAGTTTTAGCATACTACACTTTCCAAGCTCCTCTACTTGTGCCAACACTGTGCCGTAATATGCCCCTTCTTACCACAGACATGGCATGGTCCCACATTTGGACCACTGCTGGATCCCACATGGCTGAAACCTACACTCTCTACTCTACCAGATGTAGGCCGCTCCTTCAACTTCTTCCCAGAGCTACCAAAACTCCCAGAACTTGGCACTCCAATAACTGACAGTCGAGAAACATAAGGTCGGGAAACAGGAGGTCGAGAGACGGACTTCCTCCCCTTTCCCTTCATAGGATACTATTCCTAGAACAGCCTACGATAATCCTCATAGCGACTTGCAAGCTCAATAGCATCCGCTAAAGTCTAGAAGCTAAAGCCAATAACTTTAGATTTCAGCACAGGATTCATTCCTACCACAAATTTCATGGCTCTATTCTTCTCGAAAACCATAGCATGAGAAAACTACTCCAGCCGAAGGAAGGACGACTCATATTCAGCCATAGTTTGGCTCCCTTGCTTCAAGTTTTGGAATTCCTTGTCCAGCTTATCCCTCTCATACTCAGGGAAAAACCTCTCATAAAACACCTCTCGGAACTCCTCCCAAGAGATCATCAGCAGGTCCACACTCGGAAACTTGGTGTGGCGCACAGCCCTCCACCACTGATCTGCAGCACTCTTAAGCTGAAACGTTGCGATCCAAACCCACTTTTTCGTTGGACACTTGATCCCCTCTAGGATCTTCTCCCCCTCCAGGAACTAAGCCTCACACTACTTTGGTGTGCCACGCCCATCAAAATTCAGTGTGCTAAGCTAGTGGAACTGCTTAACCCACGGGTCTCCTTTCGCCTCATTCCTGTTGCTACTGCCAAGGACTGGCGAAATCTTGCATCATCTCCCTAAAACCTCGTCTCATACCCCTCCATGCACTACTCTCTACCATCTCGGAGTCGGGCACTGGGGCCTAGCTATGGCTGGGGTCTCGATGAGACATCTTCCTGCTAGCACAACAACTAAAATTCAGGTGCACGACTCTCTATTGTCTAGTCCTAGGGAACCACTAGACAGGACATCACCAAGTAGGTGCACTAAGTGTAACCTTAGCTTTGATACCACTCTGTAATGCCCTGATCCTAGACATGCTACCAAGATCACAGTATCATAAGCAAAATTATACTAATTACAGCAATAATAAAATAACTGTAACTAAGACTCACCTCTAGGAAATGATTTGCAATGAGAAGCTCCTACACCGACACAAGAACTTGATTGCACTCGACCTACACCTGAAAACCAACCAAAGCATGCGTGAGTGGCGTTTAAGTCACCCAGTACGTGCCCAAAACACACATACAACAGAATCCAGCAAAATTACTAAAAACACAGCTTTAATTTATAAAACTTGGTTTTCTTTTAAAAATCCATTTTTGAAGCATTACTTCGTTTCCTTTAAAAATCACTTGGGAATACATTCCCAAGCCACATTCTCTTTCCTTTCAAAACATTCGGAAATCGGTTTCCAAAACCTTGCTCTTTTCAAAACTCATATTTCTTTCCTTTATACATTTTTAAAACCATTCTCATATCTCGAGAAAACCACATTCTCGACTAGGACCAGCCTAAAACACAATGCCTCACAGGGCTCAAAACCAAAATCACAAACACTAGCTAGTAACTTGTTAAAACACAATTCTTATTTTATTCTAAGATTTTAAGACCATTCGCAAGTCTAATCCTAGCCAAACCACATTTCTTTCATTTTCACAAATCCACACACTTTTCTTATTCATTTCCACTTTTCTTTATTGATGTTACTTTGATCAGCGGTAACGAGGCACACAAGCAGTAGGTGGGGACACCACTTCCCCTACCTTCCTGCACTACTGCGGTGAAGCCCATACGGGAGGACATCGCCCCAACCCACCGGTCTCAATTTCTTTCATATATGCACAGGGATATGTCTTTATCTAACATCCCATGGGTGACTAGAACAACTAGGTTAAATAACCCAAGCTCAGCTTACATCGTCATAAATATTGGTGACTACAGTCGTGTCTAACAATTGATGTTTTACAATTTGTCGACACTATCCACTCGTGGTCCCACACTGACAACCACGGTCGTATCTGACAATTGGTTTCTTTGGAGTGTCATTCTCCTACCATATTGTCGACACCAACCTCCGTGACTCCACAACACATTATTAGTGTTTTATTTTCAAAACTCTTAAATTTTTCTTTCAAAACCATTTTCATTTCATTCTTTTCATTGCAGGAATCTTTTCCATGCAACACGTGACCCTCTATCGGGGTCCCAACTAAATTCATGAAAAACCATACTTTAAAATCATAAATTGGGTCTCATGCCCAAAATTACATAAAACCACACATTAATCACTTTTATTCATTCTTAGGGTTTCAAACCTAAAACCATTCCCAAATTTATTTATTTGGGTTCCAAATTCCTCCATGACATTTACATGGGGAAAACACCATTAACACATGCCAAATATCCCTTTAAAATCATTTATTTCCATCATTTATACCCATTTATTCATATAGGACAGGGGTTAAAAACGGTACACCAAATTTAAATTTGATATACCGAAAATCATTGATTTGCTATATCAAATATTTCGATATACCGAAACCTCCTATTTCGGTCAACCGATGGTTTTCGGTCTACCGAAACCAAGCACCCTTGCGCAAACTGACAAGGATTCGGTATGCCGAATCTCCCGTGTTCTACACATGGCCCTTGCCAATGAACCAGTCATTCACCGAAAATGGGAGCTTCCAACGGACCCCTCAAACAATCATATAACATGGATAAATCATGGGGTGTAGACCCTTGAGTCTACTTAAAAACTCCTCAAACCATTCATGAATCCATTCATCATGCAATCTATACGAAAATTATAACGGCATGGAGCTCATATAACACTACTATAGCATGCATCCCTGAAATTCGCATAAATCCACCAAATTTCATCCTAACTGCAAGATCTCTACATATTCATGCCAACCAACACATTCTCATCAATTCTACTATTTTTCTACCATTTTACATGCATTTTTCTCCTTTTTCATGCATTTAACACATTAAGCTATAATCACGGAACGAAGGGGAAAGAGGGGTTGCGTACCTTTAGGTGGCACTCTGGCGACCTCCCCGCACTCCAGCAACTCTCTTCAGGCCTTGATGAAGCTCTTCCACCGGCGAACCACGTAGACGAACACACTCCTCCATCTCGCTCACCATTCCCCGTCTTTTTCTTTCTCTCACGGTTGCCTTCCCTCCATTTCCCTTCCCCATTTTATCTTCTCCTCCTCCTGTGTCGCGCCAGCCTCCCACTGCATCACCTCGTGTCAAAGGGGACAGCTAGACAACAACTGTCGTTCTGTGGTGGCACCGGTTCGGGGAAAGATGAAGAAGGAGACAAAAATGGGGGATCTCGTGAGGGAAATGGGATAAAAAGAAAGGAAGAAAAGAGAAAAGGACAGTCATGCAAATCGAGGCAACTATGCATCCTCAAATCGGACTCCACATTGGTCCCATAACACAAGCAAGTGCACAGAATGCCAACTAAACCCTCACACTCACAAAAAATAATAGATTATCCATTAATAAACCATTTATATAATATTACAATTAATTACGTGGTTTACAATGATAATCGATAATCACGCCCAGGTGTCATAGTATATGCATAGGTTTTGTGCAAATAGAAGGTAGATATGTGATATCACTGCACTATGCTATGTCCTGAAACACCATTTTGGGATAAAAAGGAATGACAAAGACAGTGGTGCGGTAAACTAGACACTCAAAATCTAGAAGTTATTAGATTTCTTTTATAAAGATTTTTACAAGCAAGAACAATCACGCAGGTACCCAATAGAAAGTTTGTCTTTGCTCCTACTATGCTTTGAGTCCAAAATCCTCACAAGACCAGTAAGAGGAATGCCCAAGTTTATTAAACTCATCCCATTATAGCAACATATAATGCTAGATTGTTGTGCTCATGCTAAATACAACAAGAAAGAAAGACAAGAGGTTTCAATTTTGAGATCATTTTGCTGAACTAAAAGGTTATATATAAAAAAAGAGGCTCAAGAGAAGTCATTTGAGTATCTTTAGAGATAGTAATTGCTGAAAGGGATTATGAGTTAAAATCTAGCTCTTTATCACATGGAAGATCACCTCTTAATCCTAAATATAGTGACATAGATTGACTATGGTTCTATACGTGCAACATAAAGGAAAATAACATGGCTAATTTCCTCACCAATCATTCATTCTTTACCCAAAGGTTTAATCAACCATGATTATATTCATTATTTTCCCCAAAATCCCATCAAATCCTATCATAACTTCATAAGGGATAGATGTATGTTATAAAGTGTCATAAAAACTGAAATTTTTGTATATGCAAAGTGGGAAATTTAAACATGGATTTGATTAATATGTTTTTGTATTCATTGGTTACTACAAGAATCGTCTATTAGAGTGAAAATTTTGGTGTAATAAGCATACAAAATAGTAATGAAAGGATATCCCTCTTCTAGATTTTGTAAGCTGTATGTTGAATCCCTTTTTCTTCCTTTTTTATTCCTTGTAGCTTAATTGTGAATCATCGGTTTGTGTTGGTGAGGCAACTTACACTTGTGGATAAATTATGACCTTAGGAATCACTCCACTTTAATGTTGGAAAACATCATGAAAAGAACTAATATATATTTATATATGTCAAAAACTTAATTTAAACATGAAACGGTTTAAGGAAATTCTTAGGTAGATGCATCAAGTGAAGATTCCTATTTTTCAAGAGATTCTAAATATTCACATACGCATTCTTTGATAATAATGAAAATATGATACCTTCAACACATCTATGAGCTTATCAGCTCAGTTTATTCATGCTATTCTCTTTTAACATCTTATTATTTCATTTGAGCTTTGACAGCTGTCTATAATTTGCTCATATTGATCTCATTTGGTTTGAAAGACAACTATTAAATGATGCATACTTATTTGCTCATGAGAAAAAGTGATTATTTCTATTCCTTAAATGAAGTTTAAATATAAAATTGATATGTTTTACCTTCCAACTATCGCTAATGTATGTAATTATGACCTTTCACAAATTTTAGTACGAACATCATTTTTTTTTAACCTTTTAATGAAAAGTTGTTGTAAGTTTTTACTTTCTAGGCAAGTAGAATCTAGTCGTATGTTTAAAGGGAAAATTTCTTTATTCTTATTAATTATTATGGATTACACAACAAACCTCTAACTATTCTAGTGCTAGATATGATTGATTTTTTTTGTACTAATATAGTTGGTAGGATTGTAGTATATGTTTATGTAATATAGTAAAAAAAAATTTTGTAGTCCTACCAAACTTTATTTTATTCTCCCACAAAAGCACTCCTTTTGTAGTGACATTTTGAACTAATTTCTCATCTCTAATTCAAGGAGGTCAAAGAGAAATAGCTTAAGGAAAAAAAATTCAAGAAACTCTATCATTGTCAAGACTATTTTAATAGTTTCATGACTTGGAAAGTTCAAGAAGCTTGACAGTAACAACCCAGATTTGGAAGTGGTGTTTTGGCCAGACAATTAAGGTGAGATTTAGGTGTGTTGGGCGTTAGGGGCCCTAGTGCCCAATATTGGACACGTCTTCAATAGTGTCTTGTGCCTGGATTGTGGATCTTTGGCTCGTTGGTGTTGTGTGGTTTGGGTGCTATACCAACTATCGTAGGAGTTTTGTGGGTTTGTTCTGGGCCGCAAAGTTTAGTTGGCGTACTTAGGTGGCTGGTCTCTGTTGGTGCGAGCCACGTGGACATGAAAGGTTACATGGTTTGGTCTCGTGCTATGGCTTCCTTCCCTTATTTCCTTCTTTTCTTCTTTCCTTCCTTTCTTTCTCTTTTCTTTATTAGGCCAAACTCCTTCCTCCCCTTCCTCTTCTTCTTCTTCTTCTTCTTCTTCTTCTTCTCCTTCTTCTTCTCCTTCATTTTCTCCTTCTTCTTCACGGCTCGAGTGAGGGAGAGAGAGGGAGAATGAGAGAGAGATGAGAGAGGGTTGAGAGAGAGAGAGAGAGATGGTTGGAGGAGGGGGATGCCACCACCACCACTACACCGCTTTCGTGAGGAGGAGAGGAGCTACTCGTAGTCGAGGAGGGGGAGGTGCACCACCATTCGCCACTCATCGCCGTTGTCCTTCGGTGGAGGTACACACCCTGTAGGCTTCTTTTTGGTTTCCAATTTGATTCCCACGTGCATGATAGTGTGCTCATAATTGTAGTAAATTTTATTGCATTTATTGAGCATTTGTGGACCATTTAAGGCCATATTTTTGTTCTAGGGTGAATAGTACCTCCTTTGTGTTTTCTATTGATTTCTCAAGATCTATTTGTTGGATCTCTGTGTTGCTTGTCTAGTTTGGAAAATCTCATCGAAATCTTCATTTTGATATATGGCTTGCAAGGTTTTTGTGGGTGGTTTGTAGGATTAGGTTTTGGGTCCCATTTCAGAGTGTCCTACTGTAGCCTGGTTCGACATGTCGAATTATTTCGGTATGCAATTTTTGCTACAGATTGTCTCCTTGACCCCTAGTTTGGTCGACCGAATTCATTCGATCTGCCATTCTGGAAGTCTTAGGTGTTGATAGAGCTCCTCGTTCGGTCGATCGGTTATTTTTGGACTACCGAATCAGGGAATTACGGTCGATCGTGTGGTTCTTTAGTTTGCCAATCTGGTGCCTTAAGCCTAGGTTTGGTCTATCATTCTATTTTGGTCTGTCGATCAAGGTCCTAATCCTATATTAAGATGTTTTATTGTTTTAATATATATATATATATTAATCCTGGGAAGGTAATTATAATGGCATAAATAGTTATGATAACAATTAGAATGATTGTAAGGTTTGCCTAAAATGAAATAGTAAGAGAGAATCTAGAATATTGTTAGACTAAAAGATGATATGATTTAAAAATTAGAGGCTTTCCCTCCAATGGTTTAGACTGGACTATAGGGACCTTGCTATCATCCCTAGGTCTAGGGTATGTGTGGTTTTGTGTGTGGTATACTGAATAAAGTATTCATTGGCACTATTTCAGGTGTTTGAGCTGATTTGGATGTACTCCAGAGAGACACGAGCCAGTAGGTGTCTTACACTTGGGCGCCAGAGCATAGAGTTTTGGTTGTGGTTGTCCTATTGTTAGTGTTTTTCTTAAGTTGTGGTCGTGGGTTGAGCGTGGTGCTTGTGAATCTAGACACTCCTAAGGTGTTTTTGCCTGAGCCTGACAGGGGAGTTATCGAGGCTATATTTTATTTGTGATTTCTAGACCATTGGTTTCCGTGTTGTTGTTGGGCATAGTGTCTCTTGAGTTTTAAAAGATATTCAATGGTTTTCAAAATGGTTTTGCAAAAAGAGAGTTTTCGAAAGAGAAAAACAGAGATTTGGAAATGGTTTGGAAAGAGTTTTCTGGTGCTTTTTGTTTGCATTGGGCTAAGAGACCTGAGGCTGAGGTTCTGTCGAGTCTTGGAGATATGATATTCCTTGACTGTCGTTTTGAGGCTAAAGTTGAGGTGTTTTGTGGCATGATGGGGAGGTATGACACTCTTATTGTTGTCGTGAGTACTGAGGCTCAGGTGTTTTCAAGTGTGAGGTATGAGACTACCTCCTGAGCACCATATGGAGGACGTCATGAGGAGGCGTACCCTATGTTGGCCAGAGTGGGTGGGACGTGTGTCCCATTGCTGGTAGCATCCTAAGAGACAAAACTGCCTTCCCAAGAGGGATTGGCTTTGTGAGGGTTCTCTAGGTAGGAGAATCAAGGGATGGTGATTGCTCCTGCATAGGGTAGCTTCACCGTGGCAGTGCGACATCATTGGTCGCGCTTCGATGGACTGCTTATGGCCAATGTTGTTAGCTTAGCGTCAGACAGTTCAACACACTTTTTGTGCTTGTGGTTTGTATAGTGTCTTGATTTAGGAAATCAGGCTCTAGGCCTAGAGGAGGCCATGGCTTAGTGCTTGTTAAGGCGTAGTGCTTTGGGAGTAGTGACTTCTTGGTTTTGGTCCAGAGTAAGCCATGGCTTGGGAGTAGAGGCTCCATGGCTTTGGGGTTGTGTTGGTCGAGAGGGGACCATTTTGCACAGAAGAGAGTCCTTGTGTTTGTTCTAGTACTTGCTATGGGTGACCTAAGTGCTATGGAGGGTACTCAGACAGCGTTGGTCGTCTGGTTCATCGAGAGTGTGGGACTAGGCTGCGTGCTTTGTGTGGCTTTGGCCTTGATTTGGCAAGGATGGCCATCTCGAGCATGCATAGAAATGTTTTAAAAAGTGCATGCATATGATTTTGAAAGGAAAAGAGAAATAATGGTTTTAAAGATAGAGTTTTGTGGTTTTGTGGCCTGCTGGGCGATGGTAGACTGCTTCGTTTGGTGTTGCGGCATCTAGGAGGGATGCCAGTGCTTGTGTGCTGGGCATCAGTAGGTTGCCTTTGGTTTGGCAACATCTAGGTGGGATGCCTGTGTTTGGTTGTCCTCAGCATAGGTTGCCCAGTTGTGAGGTGGGGTGTATGTTGGGTGACCGTCGAGTGGTCACTCACGTGTGCTTCATTTTCGTGTGTTTTGGCAATGCAAGATAGTAGCAACTTGTTTCTAGTGCATATTGGAGTCACGCCACCACACATCAGGGATCCAAGTGAGTGTTAGTTTAGTTTTATTTCTATTGTTTAGTGGATTTATTTACTATTGAGGGTACTTAGCCTTAGCTGCATTATTAGTGTAATTATTGGTTAATAATAAAGATAAAAATAATTAAATTGAAATTTGTAGCTAGGTTAGGTGGTAGTGATTTGGGGGTCATTACAGTTGATATCAAAGCTTAAGTCCACCTAGAAGCACTAGTCCAGGAATGTCTAGTCTGGTGACTCCGTAGAATTTGCATGTCATGCATTCCTGCACCTTGATTTTTTTTTATTTTCTTGATTTTCTTGCTTGCGATGTTGAGGAGTGTCTTCGGTTCCAACTTCGATTTCAGCAGAAGCTATTGTACAAAGGACCACAAGGAATCGAAGGAGTGACAGTCTGCATTATCATTTGGAGATGTACGTTGAGTCCATGTTGGAAGGATTCCCAATGATTGGATTTCTTGTGATCGCCGATTTGGTGGAGGAGCTTTGGAGGTAGCAGTTGGGAGCGGAGCGTGAAGTGGCGTTCACTTGTGTGGAGTGATTTACTGGGATTCCTCAACTCTGTGGAGCGTAATGTGGTGTTGTCCATGAGTTTTTCCTAGATTAAGCACTGTGTTGCCTGTGGGATTGGTGGTGGTTGTTGTAACGCCCCGAACCTGGGCACGCTACCAAACAACAGCATCACAAGCCTAATTACACAAATTATAGAACAAAAGGGCTGTAACCAAGGCTCGCCTCTAGGATCTCGATGCGCAGCTAGAAACTCCGATTCTTGCACCGGAAACTGGCTGCACGCGGCCTGCACCTGAAAACACACAGCATGCGTGAGTGACATCTAAGTCACCCAGTACGCGCCCCCAAAACACCCAACTACAAGCAAACATGATAAAACCAAAGAAAACCTGTTTCATAACATTGTAA
>JAMKQA010016067.1:0-22654 GCA_024699735.1 Posidonia australis
AGCCATCATCAAATGAACAGACAGAGCAGTCACACAGCGAGCGAGCAAGGCAGTCATGATTCAGGATGCACCCACCAGCAAGGGTTTGTTGGCGAAACCAGCTATCCAGGCTTTAGCTTCCTCGGTTTTTCATTCAGCAACGTCCTTATCCTCCTATTGTCAGGGGCATGTTAGCTGCCTTTTGGTTTTGTTATTTGACATCATTCCTTCTGAACTGTCACCAACTGTCTCTCGGTTGAACAGTTCGTCCATCCAGCCTTTTGAACGACTACCCTCAGTCGGCTAGTTCGTTCATCCCTTTTTCTCATATCTCCTTTAAGTCAGGAGGAGATTCGAGTTCTGTCCGACTCCTTTAAGTCCAGAGGAGTCCTGTGCCGCTGATTCCTGGCCTCCAGGAACAATTCTTAGCTCTTTTTTCCTTTTTCTTGAATCCCCTTTAAGTCCGGAGGAGATTCAAGTTCTATCCCACTTCTTTAAGTCCGGAGGAGTCCTGTGCAGCTGATTCCTGACCCCCAGGAATAGCACTTAGCCCTTTATCTCTTTTTCTCGTGTCTCCTTTAAGTCCGGAGGAGATTCGAGTTCCGTCCGACTCCTTTAAGTCCGGAGGAGTCTCAGGTTGCTGATTCCTAGCCTCCAGGAACAGCTCTTATCTCTTTTTTCTCGTGTCTCCTTTAAGTCCTTAGGAGATTCGAGTTCATTCCCACTCCTTTAAGTCCGGAGGAGTCTTGTGCCGCTGATTCCTGGCCTCCAGGAATAGCTCTCTTCCTTTTTCTTGAATCCCCTTTAAGTCCGGAGGAGATTCGAGTTCTGTCCGACTCCTTTATGTTTGGAGGAGTCCTGTGCTGCTGATTCCTAGCCTCTAGGAACAGCTCTTAGCTCTTTTTTCCTTTTTCTTGAATCCCCTTTAAGTCCGGAGGAGATTCGAGTTCTGTCCCACTCCTTTAAGTCCGGAGGAGTCCTGTGCTACTAATTCCTGGCCCTTAGGAACAACACTTAGCCCTTTATCTCTTTTTCTCATATCTCCTTTAAGTCCGGAGGAGATTCGAGTTCCGTCCGGCTCCTTTAAGTCCGGAGGAGTCCCGGGTTGCTGATTCCTAGCCTCCGGGAGCAGCTATTGGGCCCCTATGCTCGATCACTTCCACCGCTTATCGGAGTTTTTAAGGACTTTTTGCTCCACTAGTCCCTTTTTGGTGGCTTACTCCACATTCCAGCTATTCACTGCCACTACAACTTCTTTCGAGCTCTAGTGGAGAGATGGAGGTTCGAGACGCATACCTTCCACTTTCCATTCGAAGAGCTGACCGTCCTACCTGACCAGTGGGCCTTGCTGACGGGTCTCCCATTTGGCGACGAGTCGATCATAGGTGAGACCACACATGGGATGCATCTGGCCCCTGTGCATCTAGGCCGCATTTATCCAAAGCCACCTAGGGGGAAACATATGATCACAATGGGGTGGCTTAGAGAGTGGGACTAGTTCTGGCCCAACCCAAAGTTGGGTAGTGACGAGGCGGATTTTGTACTCAATCACTTCCTACTGGATCTGCTAGTAATGATTTTTTGTGATTCTTCCGCTTATTGCATTCATGTGGATTGGCTAGCATACTTAACCAATGTGGAGTACCTGGATCATTATGACTGGGCAGGAGCTAGCTACACTTGGCTGATCTGTGGGCTTGATAATGTAGCTAGGCTGGGTCGCCGGTCTTACGTGGGACTGTATCCCTTGCTCACTGTAAGTATTTACTTTCCTTTTTTTGCAAAATTTCCCTTTTTGATGATATCTTATTAACTGTCCTTTTGCTTGCCGTTGCTAGTACTGGGCCATGGAGCATATTACATGGGGACATTTTTGGCCACCTCCGTGATGAGCTTCTTCCCCTCCCTCGCCAGTGGGCTGAGCCTGATCACCTGGCTGCTACGGGGGTCTACAGCTACGAGTCCTACCGATACCTACTGGATTTGGTAGAGCTTGAGGACGTAAGTTTTTATGTTTGGAATTTATTTTTTGCATGTTCATATTTGCCCACACTGCTTATAATTGTCTATTTCTGCAAATAGGTTCACTTGCTCCCATTCTCAAGATATGACGGCTTCAACTGGGCACCTCTGAACTCTGGCCGTGTTCTGAGGGACAAACAAGTGAAGTTTTATTGCATGAAAAATTCGGCCTATTTCCTTACAGGGCGGTGAGGCACCGATTGTTGAACGAATTCTGCATTCCTGCCCCTCCTCCTTCAGACATGGATCTCCCTGTCCCGTCTCGTGCTGTGGCTAGGAGTCGACATGCTGCTACTGTGGCTTCTCAAGACAGACATATTCTTCGAGAAGTCAACTATACATACCACTTAGCTTGGTACAGGTGGGTTAGGAAGCCCTACCTTTTTTAGGAGGCCGTGCGTGATAGCCAACGTGGAATGTGGTATGCCTCCAACTTGGCCCAAGTAAAGTGCTGTAATTTCTGCTTGAAAACTTTATTTCATACAAAAGAACAGATCTGACATTTGTTCTACTTTCATAGGACTTTGAGGAGCAGTTTGCCTCTTTTTATGAGGATATTAGGCGAAAAAGGGTATGTGCCCCTATTTTAGTTATATATCACCTTATTTCCATCATAAATTCACCTGACATATTAGCAAACTCGTGCTGGAACTGCGTTGGCGGAACATCATCTGGGTATCCCTCCCCCTTTTATTTTTGCCACTTTCTTTTAACAGCATACTTGCCACTGATATAAATCTAACATTCTTTCGACAGCAAGACTATCCGGCTCACGAGGTGAACGTGGCTACCAGTGGAGACTTCACCTTAGAAGCATCCGAGGAGGACCTCTCTGACAGAAAGGTTTCACAAAGGGTCCTAAGTTCTTCTGCCCGCTCGCAAGCTACTGCTGCTACCCAATGTTAACGCCGGATCACCCGACGAGGGGCTCGACTCCTGGCCAAGAGCTTCCAGGAGGCATCATCTGATGAGGAGGAGTCGGACGAGGAGTAGTTGTTTCCTTTCTTTTTCAGTCTTCTTCTTTTTTGTTTTTGATTGCTAGTCCTTGTATGAATGCAACAACTTGTATCTTGAACAATGTACCTTGTGTTTTAAAACTCATGAATGCAAATCTGGCTTTGGAATGCAGCCTTCTTCTTGGGTGCTTGTCTACGTGTGGAATATATATTTTCATGCAGGTTTCAAGAATTGGTGCCAATTTGGGCGAGCTTAACATTTTAGGGGAGGTTCTACCCAATGTCCACTTGGTGGTGCACCAGCTATGTGCGCCACCTTGGTGCACCTAGTAGGTGCGCCATCTCGGTGCGCCTGCTAGGTGTGCCACCTTGGTGCGCCTGGTAGGTGCGCGCCGCCTTGGTGTGCCCCGCACAATCGCCAGTCTGCCTTCATTTTCTGCTGAGACCCCTTCTTTTTTCCCTATATAATTTCAAATTCCCAGCGAGATCCGCCGCCTTCTCTACTGTGAAAACCTTTCACGAGCCTTCAATCCTTCCTACAGCTCTATTTTTATTCTTATAGTGCCGGCTACGCTCTCTCCCTTACTGCAATGGTATGTGATCCTCTTCCTTGAGATGATTCTTCATATATGCATACATCCCCATGCTAAAACTCGTTGTTTATATTCCTTCCCATCTTGCTACATGGAAGGAAAAACATATATATATTCTTATCAAACCATGTGAAGGAACATTCTGATCTTCTCTTATTTTTGGGCCTTGTGCACATCTCATATATTGCAAAAAGAAAAGGCTACATAGGCTGATGTCCCATTGCGCCTTAGATTTGCAAAGGACAAAATAAATTATTTTCTGATGCATATTTTCATATCATGTAAAGGGATGTGTTGCACGTTCTGATTTCTATTTTCTCCCTGATTTACAATCTTTACTTGTTCTTCTTTACCATGAGCAAGTGCATTGCCAAATCATTTCTGTTGGCCCCAGACTTGATCCTGCATTTTTCCTTCCATATCTTGACCCAAGACCATTTCGATAGGGATACCCAACCATGGTGACACCGAGGTACTACTATGATGTTCTGCGAGCATGGATTGGTGCATTGACTGCTGCAGATCGTGAGCAACTACGGATTTGGGGTATATCATCCTCATTACTGAATATTGCTAAAGTGGAAGTGAATTGGCATTTGTTATGTGCTGCAGCTAGATTTTGGAAACCTACTTTCCATGTATTCCGTTTTGGGCAGATAGAGCTGACTCTCACTTTGGAAGAAGTCCGACGGATATGTGGCCTGTCGCCATACATGTCTTCGCCTGTCTTTTTGCGCCACAATAGCTATGCTTCAGTCCTGAGCCAACTGACCCGTTTGCGAGAAAAGCCTCATTTCCAAGGATGGGTCGGCTACCATGCTGCGCCTAGACTACTTTGACAAGATTATCAGCACCTGTCTGTCCTCAGGTAGCTTGTGGCTCCACGGCTTTGTGGTACGCTTCCTTGGAGATCTTCAGCCACGGCCGGATGACAGTTGCTATTGAAGTGGCAAGAATAGCATTGGCAGTGATCACTCGCCAAATTGATCTTGCCCCCATTCTTCTGGCGGAAACTTATGTTGGCTTGGACCGGGCCCTAAAACGTTCCAGGCATTTCAATGGTTGCGGTGCCTTAATGCAAGTAAGTTAACAATGTTACCTCAATGATTTGCTGTGCCTATCTAACTGTGCTCTGCTTTCCCCTGCCAGGTTTGGCTTGCTGCCCATATGGGGATGGAAGTCTTGTGCCCTCAACATTCTGTGTTTGAATCCTACAGTCGTACCAACCATTCACGCACCCTTCCAGGCGTACATGATCTGTGCAACAGACTACGAAATCTCACCAAGGTCACTGTAGTTTGGCGTATTCTATCCACAACTTTGAAGTCCTTCACTGTCTTCTTTAATGATAGCGACATGCGACTTGTTGTCCTTTCGGGGCTAACAGGCGGCGTAGAATACCATCCGATCTGTGTTCTTCGTCAATTTGGCTTTTGCCAAGACTCGATCGAGCAAAGCCCTATGCCTGACAGCTTCAAAAGTTACATTCTTGGTTCTGACGTGACGACCTCTGAGCTAGCCCGCATGACGCGTATTGGCATTCATTCTTCTAGTCTTGCCATTACTGAAGGCTCAGATTGCACACTAGAGTATGAGGCTGAAATTCAAGAAACTTGGCCTATAAGAGAACTTTCTCCTAGTGGCATTTCCTTTGCAGGAGCTATCAGCTCAAAAAGGGCCAGAGTTGACTGAATATATTTGGTCCACATTCATTAAATGAGAACATTTTGTACAACTGATGGGTTGTAATAAAAGACAATTTTGCTTTCACACTGTATCATTTCAGATTCTGGTCTGACTATGTCTGCCCGTATGCTCCTAATAGCATTGTCCTAGTGATTCTTTTGACTTAGAATGGCAGCTGGCATGCCCCTAGTCAAAGACCCTATTTCCAAGATGGAAGTAAGATCCATGCATGATTTGTAAATGTTGGTGCCCTCAGCGCCAAGGAAGCCTTTATTTCTTGCTACAAGGAACTTGAATGTCCTCAACTAACGTGGTGCTACCTGGATTCCTAGGTTTATTTGTGTCTCTCACTTGGCAGCATTTTAGGATAACATGAACTCCGTGCCAAACTCTTAGGGGCCTACACCTACTTTTTAATAATTCCTTTTTCTTTTACTCCCTCAAAGGCATGTTGACCTACACTACCCCTACTTGGAGGTAATAAACACCTAGGCTGGGGGATGGCTGCTCTCTTTCTTTTTGATGCAAACGGGTAGCTAGTCCCTTTATAAATGTGGGTTTTGTGGGTGTATGCTTCAACTCCTCTCCATGTTATGTGATAGGGATAGAGTCGTCTTGCATGCCTCTCTCATTGGAGCCAACTTCTATCTTCTTATTTCTTTTGTGCTCCGAAGACTATATTTTTTCTTGGCTCACACTCATTCACGACCTATCATTTTGCCTCCCTCTCAAGGTATAGGGCCCTTGCGAATTTGTACACTTCTTCCAATTTTCATGGATAATCACTCCCTCACTCCCTAGGTCAACCAGGTAGTAACATATGAGGAGGATCAAAATTCTTCCTAAGCAGGCTGGCTTTCCAAATTTCCTTATCAGGCAATGTCTATGCTTATAACTAAAATGCAAACAAAAAGAAAATATAGTGCATATGATATGATTCTCGTAATGTTTGGATGAAATAACTAACATGCGAATACGAAGAAAAAACATAGAGATACATGGCTCACGATAAAAGGCTCAATCACTGGTAATACTTTTTCAGATAGGAAGCATTAATAGTCTCTGACTGCTCCCCTCGATCCATGTCCTCAAGAATGGCAGTGCCTCTGGACAGGGCTTCTTTCACAATAAATGGTCCACGCCAATTGAGCCTGAACTTTCCCTAGGCATCAGGTAAGTGAATGGCGCGTAGAACCAAATCACCTGGCTCAAAATTTCTAGGCCGAACTTTCTTTTGATATGCACAAGCCTCTTGCTTCTGGTAGTATTGGGCATGGTGTAAGGCTTGCAATCCATGCTCATCAATCAAGTCAAGCAGAATGCAGCGGTCTTGGATCCATTCTGCCTTATCCAACTCTGTTTCCTTCAAAATCCTCAATGACGGAATCTTCACTTCAAAAGGGAGGACTGCCTCCATACCATACACAAGTGAGTACGACGTTGCTCCTGTTGATGTCCGAACCAAGGTCCTGTAAGCCCATAGTTCATAAGATAACTTCTCATGCCAATCTTTATGGGTCTCAGCCATCTTCTTCAAGATCTTTATCAGATTTTTATTGTATGACTCTACAGCTCCATTCATTTGCAGCTGATAAGGAGAGGATCTATGATGTCTGATTTTGTAACCCTGAAGATAATCCTCCACTCTCTTTGCTATGAAGTTGGCCCCATAATCTGATATGATGGCATGTGGAACCTCATATCTGGCAATAATGTTATTCTTAATGAACTTTTCTATAATTGCCGCTGTAACTGTTTTATACGATGCCGCCTCGACCCACTTTGTAAAATAATCAATGGCCACAAGGATGTAGTGATGCCCATTGGATGCAGCTGGATGAATGGCCCCAATGACATCAATTCCCCAAGTGGAAAAGGGCCAAGGTGATGACATGCTATGTAACTATTGTGGGGGAGCATGCATGAAGTTGCCATGTATTTGGCATTTGTGGCATCTCCTCACAAACATGCAACAATCTGTTTCCATGGTGGATCAGAAGTAACCCTGTGGCATAATTTTCTTGGCCAAGAGTACTCCATTCATGTGTGGAACGTAGGTGCTTGCATGAACCTTCAACATCAGCATATCTGCCTCTTTCTTGTCCACGCATCTAAGAAGCATTTGATTATAGGATCTTCTATATAAGTGCCCTACCCCGAGTACATAGTTAGAGGCCAGCCGTATCAAGGTCTTCTTATCTGTTGGGGAAATACCAGATGGGAAGCTTCCAGACTCCAAGAAAATTTTGATATCATTATACCAGGGCAATTCAACTGTCAGTTCTGCTTCCTGGATGTGCATGCAATGTGCTGGCTGCTCTACACAAGTGATTGAGATATCCATTGCCTGTGCCTCTGGGAGCGATAACCATGATGCTAGGGTAGCTAATGCATTTGCGTACGCATTCTTAGCTCGCTTCATGAAGGAAACTTTGACATTATCGAATTCATTAATCAGCTTCAGCAAATGCTCATGGAATAAGAGAAGCTTCTAGTCCTTTGTCTTCCAGTCACCATTGATTTGCCAAATGACAAGCATTGCATCCCCATATACCTGAAGTTCTCGGACGCCTTGTTCCAGTGCCACCTGTAATCCCAGTATGCATGCCTTGTATTCAGCTTCATTATTAGTGCATCCAAATGTCAGCTTCCTCACAAAGGGAATTAGATGTCCTTGCGTCGTTGCCAAAATCACACTGATACCTCTTCCTCTTTTATTGATTGCACCATCAAAGTATAGACACCATTGATGCTCATCTTGAGGATTTTATAATTCTTCATTGCCCATTGCAAATAAAATGTCTTCATCTGGGAATTGTGTTTGCAGTGGCTAGTATTCTGGCAAGGGTAGGTCAGCCAAGTGATCCGCCATTGCTTGTCCCTTCATGGACTTTTGTGTGACAAATGTGATGTCATACTACGACAACATTACCTGCCACTTAACACATCTACCCACCAAAGCTGGCTTCTGGAATAAATACTTGATAGGATCATGCTGACATAATAACAGGACTGGATATGCCATCATATAATGCCTGAGGCGCTGAGTAGCACATACCAAAGGTAAGCAAACCTTCTCTATAGTGTTGTACTTGACCTCGCAGTCATTGAACTTCTTACTGAGGTAATAGATGGCCCTCTCCTTACGCCCTGATTCATCATACTGTCCTAGGACTACGCCCATGGAATATTGTGTGGTTGAGAGATATGAAAACAGAGGTCGTCCAGGCGTGGGAGGAACTAAGACTGGAGGCTTTGCCAGAAGCTACTTGAACTTGTCGAAGGCCGCTTGACACTCACTATTCTAGTTTGTTTGGCCATTCTTCCTCAGGAGCTTGAATATCCGTTTACATATGGTTGTAAGCTGTGCTATGAACCGACTGATATATTATAGCCATCCCAACAATCTGCGAATCAATGACGGCTCTAGCCTTGTGGGGATCCACTTCTATTCCTCTCTGGCTAATAATGTAACCCAGAAGCTTTCCAAAAGATACCCCGAATACACATTTGTTGGGGTTAAGGCGAAGCTTATACTTCCTTAAATGGTCAAACAACTACCTTAAACAGGAGAGGTGATCCTCGGGCTCTTTAGACTTGGCAATCATGTCATCCACATACACTTCAACTTCCTGGTGCATAAGATCGTGGAATAACGCTGTCATGGCCCTCTGGTATGTAGCGCCTGCATTCTTCAGCCCGAATGGCATCACTCTATAGCAGAAGACTCCCCATGGGGTAATGAAAGACGTCTTCTCCATGTCTTCTTCGGCCATTCTAATCTGGTTATATCCTGAAAATTCATCCATAAATGACAACATTTTATGCCCTGCTGTGTTGTCAACCAGAATATCTATGTGGGGAAGTAGAAAATCATCCTTCGGGCTCGCTTTGTTAAGGTCTCGGTAATCTATGCACATGCGAACCCGCTCATCTTTCTTCAGCACAGGCACAACATTGGTAAGCCATTCAGGATAAAGAACGACCTTAAGGAAATTGACTTTATACTGTTTCATGATTTCCTTCTTAAGTTTCAACAGCCACTGAGGTCACCATCTACGAAGCTTCTACTTGACTGGCTTTGAATTTGGTTTTAGTGGTAATGTGTGTACTACCACCTCAATGTCTAAACCAACCTTGTCATCATAGCTCCATGCAAAGACATCTACATATTCTTTTAAGAAAGCTATAAATTCTACCTTTGCTTGTGGTGACAATTTGGCACTAATACGCGTTTCTTTAACATCTTCTACTGTGCCTATATTGACAAGCTTCGTCTCTTCCTCCACATGTAGATTAGGGCCTTCCAGGTCATTATCATGAAACTGAAATTGTGATGGCACATTATCATCATTATCTGCACTATCTACTTCATTGACTTCATCTTCCTCTCCATAGGCAATAAGCTCCGACAAAATTTCCTACTCAAAGGTCGGATCTGTGATGTCAACCAAGAGGATTTCTTTCGATTCTGCACCCTGATGGCGCTTTATGACAGCCACAGTGACTTTCGTATTCTTATAATGGCACTGTGCGACCTCTTCTGTTTGACTATCTGGGCTACCTGAGGACATGGAAATCCCTGCCCTTGAAGTTGATATCTCCCTATTCACATTTTTTGATTTTTTTTTTTTTTTTCAAAATTTTTTGGGTTTTCTTGATTTTTGATTTTTGTGTATTTTCTCTACTATTTATAAAGGGTTCTGCATGTTGGCGGCTATCCTGCTGCAAACTGGTGAGACTACTATCGCCTATCCTACCTGTGCTTAACTCAGGTTTTTTTTTTTTGACCCTCACCCTCAAGGTGAGGTCTAAATTGCCAATGCCAACTAGACCCACCTCCCAGCTGTCAGGAGATTAACTCCATTGGTCTAGCATACTTCTTCTCTGTCTCATGAAGGACCATGATTGAAGCCTGGTCTTGGGGTGGTATTGGTGATTCCGACGGTGGTGATGAAATAACTGCTTTCCCTTTACTAACTCGATCGTGCTCCGCCAAGTCTTCTGCGAGCACATCCAGCTGTTCTTGGAATAAAACGTCAAGATCTCCAATTACATCATCTTCCAGGCCACTCCCTGAATCCGCCTTCTGGACTGAATCTTCCACCACTACTGCATGATCGACCGCTGACTGTTCTGACACTACAAATGCTGAACATTTCTGTGACTACTCGCTGACCTGCTCGATGCCCTACTCTGTATCTAGCTGGCCATTTTCTATATATGACTCTTCCGGATAAACCCAAACTGACGACTGTGACACTGATACTGTGTACGGGCTTTGATTTGGATCCAAGATGCCTGCACTGGTGAAGTTAGCTAAATTGCGTGGAATGAACATCTTGGGGGACTTACCAAAGCGCGGCAATCTCTTCTTGTGACACTGACGTTCATATCCCAATCCTTCGCGCTCTATCCATTCTTCCTCCTTGATCGGCTTGGCGATTCCTTGGCCGTAACATCCAAGGGGTGTTCCTATCTCATATCCCCATTTGCGACACAAATTGTCAACCATTAAACGAGGATCACCACAAGTGGCCAAGTGGCCGACGCACTCAAAGGGAGGAATGAAATTAACCGGCTCAAATCGATTAACCCGATACAAAACATCGGAAGGTTTAGACTCAAAGTAGACAGTCTTGGGGGCTACAGCTGAGACTGACCCAACCTTCTCTAGATCCTCTGCCAAGACAACAACAACATTGTTGTCCCAGCAAAACTTAATCATACGATGGAGGGTTGAGGGAATGACTTAATGCTTGTGAAGCCAAGGGCGTCCAAGCAAAAGATTGAAAGAAGGTTCAATATCTACAACATAGAACTCTACGTCGAAACGAGCAGGACCAATGGTCAAAGGAATGATTAAATTCCCAAGTGCATCATGATGTGTATTATCGAACGCTGTCATCCCTTTCACGGCTGGTATTATGTCCTTGGACTTGAATCCGATTACACTTACCGTACGCAAGGGGCAAACATTTAAGCCTGCTCCATTGTCTACCAATGTGAGTGGGATGTGAAAGCTCTAATATTGTGCGGTGATGAACAAGGGGGAATTATGGTTGGTTCCTGATGGTGGTAACTCCTGTCTTGAGAAGGAGATAACTTGTGGCGCCGCTATCATTCCTACCATGTTCTCTAGGTTAGCTGGCTTTATGGTTGGGGACACATGGGCAGCTTAGAAGACTCTAAGGAAGGCCTCCCTGTGCTCTGCTGAAGTGTGGATCAGGACCAAAATAGAAATATCAACTTTGACTTTCTTAAGTTGAGCAGTTATGTCAGCTATAGGTTGGCTGCTGGTGGTGGGAACAGGTGGTGCTATTGTTGGCATGGAAGGTTGTGGGGGGTGTGCCTGCAATTGGACAGGAACTGGTGCTACGGGTGCTGGTGGTCTAGATGATTGGGCTTGCAACTGGATGGGGCTCGGTATTGGAGAATTAGGCCTGGGTGCTGGGGGCTTGTATACTCTACCCAATCGTGTCACTTCTGCACACATTTTTGCAGCATAGTTGTACGAAACACGATGCGTGTCGTGGGTAAGTGTAACAACAACTAGGGGGCAAGCAACTAACTATACAGACATGGCTGGAGGATACTGATAAGTCTGAAGATACTGGTAAGTCTACGGGGCTGGTGGTTGAATCGACCCAGACTGGGGCCAAGCTTGCAAACAAATTGGTGCTGGTGGTTGGGAGTATACGATAGACGACGCCATAATGTACTTCGACTCAACATCCGGGCATATCATATTAACAGACTCCTACGAACCACCGAGGAAAGAACAATACAGCTGGTGGGGAAAATGGGACGATACATCATGAATCAAATCAGTTGGAATAATGGGAGATGAGATAGACTCAAAATAAAAAACAGAATTGACTCCCGAGGCTGGATGCTGTGGCAAAGGCTGGCTAACTATACTAGGGTGTAATGGTGGTGCTTATGCGACTGCTGATGCGGGCGTCGGGCCTGCCACCTGTGTGCTAATCACAACGACCTTTTGGTCAATCATATCCGAGATAGCGTCCCTTAATGTAAGGCAATTGTCGGTTGAGTGGCCTATGACTCGAGGGAAATTGCAGAATGCATTCGTATTGTACCAGGCAGGAAGTGGATTAGGCGGTGGGCGTATCTCAGGCAACCTCAAGAGGGATGCGACTATAGGGAACACCTTGCTCAAGGGCTCCACTAATGGGGTATAGTGATGCCTTTCACGACGTTGTCGCTTCGACTGTGGATATGCCAATGGTGGGCGCATCCTGGCCGGTCGGGTAGGGTACATTGGTGTGGCAGTGGGGGTAATGTGCGATACATGAAGTACTCTAAGTGTAGGCGAGGGTGCATAAACTACTTGGTGCTGAGGGAGAGAACGGACATTCACCGGTGTAGTAGGAGATCTAATATAGGAGATTGTGTTCTTGAAGGGATCCCGCCTCTTGGGTGAATTTACATTATGGCTGTTGTTGTTGTTGCTGCTGCTAGCACCACCATGTGAGGAAATGGCCTGTTTGGCGAATGCTGAGAACGCTGGAAAACTGTCGTTGCACAGTGAACTCTCAACACCGGCGCCCACCCGAAGCAATGTAGAAAAAGTGGTGACTGGCTGAATGCTGAGCAGAGCCCCGACCGCTGGCTGTGCTCCTCGGATCACAATCTCAATAGACTCCTCGTCGGAGGGCCTATCTTTCACCTACGAAGCCAAGGACCGCCAACGTCCAACATACTCCCCAAATGTTTCCTAGAGCCCCTGCTTAATTGCGACCAAGTCCTCCTGCTTTGGGATTAGGTCGAGATTAAAGGAATACTGTTCGAGGAACACCTGCATGAGGTCGTCCCAAGTCCTAATGGTGGCCATGTCAAGGGAAGTGAACCACTACAACGCGGGCCCCGTAAGACTTTTCTGGAACAGGCAGATGAGCAACCTTTCTTCAGCTTGGAGCTGGGCGAGGTCTTCACAATAGGCCTTGAGGTGAAAAATCAAGTAGCCCCTACCATTGTATTTTTCGAACTCCGGGATTTGGAAGTTCGGAGGAAGAGTCGCCTTTGGAAAATAATAGAGGTCCCAGAATTGGTAGGATCGGCGGTCCCCGCCATGCACTTGATGGAGTGTGCGCTCCAAATCATTCACCCTAGCAAGGAGAGCCTCTAGAGCTACTGCATCGTGGATTGTGCAGCAAATGCGGGAGCTTCATACACTGTATGGGTCGCCCCTAAGGGCTCCACCAGATCCACCATTTCGCCGTCTGGTACTACGGTAGGATGGCCAGTGTACCCGTGCATGGGTGTTGTGTGCTGTGGTACAAAAGATGAACCTTGTGACTGGTACATGGGTGAAGACAAGGTAGGGGGTGGTGCTACAGGTGGTGCGAAATGTGGGAGCAAGAGCTGTTGGACCGGAATGGCCCCTGGTACTACGCTCACGGCGGGGTGCCCTCCCACTAGCCTAGAAGGCTGGCCACCAGATAACAGAGATGCATGTTGTGGTGGGTGCTGTGGTGGTATTGCAAAAGGCAATGTCGACACCCCTATCGTCGAGGAGACAAGGGATGGCGACGGCTGTGGGGGTGGTGCAGTGGGTGCAATCTGTGATCTTAGGGCCGGTTTCAAAGGCAACTCAAGAATCAGGACGGACATACCTGAAAAGGGCTGGAGTGCCTATGCCAATCCCTGCAACTGTTAGGCGAGGGTCGACAATTGTTGCAGTTGCATGGTCACAGGATCATCACTAGTAGCTCCAAAGGATGGAGGAAAAACAAGGACAGAGGAGTCAGGAAGCTGAGACCCTAACTGTCCAAACTGGGGAGAAGCTACTACAGAGACAGCCGTAGTCGAAGAGGGGCTGGAAAACACATAGCCTTGGGGAGGAGGAGCAGAAGAACCCTGGGGAAGGGTCATGGGAAGAGACTCAACTGCTGAGGCCCCAAAAGCAGCAGAAGACCAAACCGGTGGCCCTGAAGGCAGGATAGCCATCGAGACGCAGTACTGGGATGGCGGATGTCCTCCGGATGCTAAGGCAAAAGTGGAGGCAGCAATGATAACAGGGACTGAGACGAAGGAAGGGTATGCCTAAATAGGGACCTCATCTTGGACAACAGAGGAAAGGAGCTAGCTGGTTCGCTAGGCCATGGCGGATCACGAGCGGGTACAAATTGGACTGCGGCTGGGAACAAGAGGATGGATCCTAGGACGAGCTATCGTTAAAGGTGACAGATAACTCAGGAGATGCGGTCAAAAATCATGTCGCGTCGGGGCGTTAGCGAAAGGAAAACCTCGAGCTCTAGCTAAGGAACTCGCACACTGACCAGTTTTATGATACAAAAACAAAGAAATGAGTTAGAAAAGATGCAATGCTTATGGTGGTATGAATGCAGATGCATGAATGCTTCTGGCATGCGCTTGCTCATAATCTAGGGGTGTCCTACCAAGCCGTCTACTCCAGGTTCACACAGGGGTAAATGGGTCTCCAACTCAATGTTGGAAAGTAAAGGTTCCCGTTCTAAATCCTAGCCAAAGCTTAGCCAGTAAGCAGGTGGTGCGTTCGGGGACTCGTCCTCTGCCAAAGTAGTAGGTTGTACCCTCTACTAACACTGACATGACTCCGGACAAGGGGGACATACCGATATCTCATCCCACGCCAAAGCCATAGAATGAGAAAACTGGGAAATGTCCTTCGCAAACTATATATGTGGACTCAAGAGATGAGAAGATGCATGCCCTATATGATGAATGCAAAATATGCTTTAAGTCTTTTACTTGCAAATTTATTTAACTATGGGGGAAAGTTTGCAATTTGTCACTAGTTTGTGTCCTATTATTTATTTGTTTTTATTTTTATATTTTTATTAACCATAAAGGGGAGGAAAGCATGTCTCTAATCTCCTAAACATGGCAAATACAAGAAGGGAAGAAAACATGCAAAGCAACCATCTATTAACAAACAAAAAGCATGTGCACGTTATGTACAAAAGGAGTGGCATAGCAAATGTGTAGAAAGAAAACACCCATTATATAAAAGGCATGCATGTAAGAAAGACATAGCTTATTAAAAAGAGACAAACAAAGCAAAGCATGGGGAACAAGCAAACAAGGAGAAAGGCCAAAGTAAACGAAAAACCCAAAACAAAAGCCAGGATCTCATTTCCCCAGCGAAGTCGCCAATTCCTGTTACCATGCCGGCAACAGCCTCGGGCGCAGTGCAAAAGGCCAAAGGCGCGAGGACCAGCAAAGTTACGGCAAAATAATAAAAATAATGGTAAAAATGCAGGAGTCGCCACCTAGTCTATTTAAAAATGGGAGGCGAGGAAAACCATTTTAAAACATTAAAACTAAGTAATAAAACCAATGGAAAAGGTCTATCATGAACCAGTAATTGGGCAAGGATCTCTGTTACGCACTGGGAAGGTATGAGGCACCCTCGTGCGCCGAAAAAATCGGTCTTTCATGGGTTTTTCGTTTACTTATATGAAATGTTGGCTTTTCAGCCAGTTTCTGTACGCCCAAGGGCGATATGCCATGCAATGCTACATGCAAGTGATGCCTTATGCTAACATGGAAAGAGGGACTGTAGGATGTGTCCTAATGCCCAGAAAGGTCAACCGAGTGGTGGATCAAATACCGGTGCAAAGATATTGCACGGATATGACCACAAATCCAACAATATCGAGTGGCTTTCGTCCTCACTTTGCTATATGCAAATCCTAAGCTACCATGCGCAAATATGGATGAAAACAGACTGGAGTCCTCCGGATATATCCTGGAGGACACCCAAAGAAAACCAAAGGCAAAGCAAACAGAGAATCATGCTAAATACCATGCCAAAAAGCTACTGTGTGTAGTGAAAACAGGCAGGTGCGTCTATTTGGTGCGCCAGTCTGGTGCGCCACCTATGTGCGCCTACATTATGCGCCACCTATGTGCTCTTATCAAAATGCAGATCAGACAATAAACTAGACTAATGTGTCATGAGATATAAAATCTTGCAAACATGCATAAAATCGTCTGAAAATGCATCATGGACATAAAAACACTTGATCACATGTGAGTGAGTTTTCCCCTTTTCCACAAGGTCATAAAGGAAAGAGGAAACCCAAGAAAACATGATATGGGTCTTTTGCTCAAGGGCAATATGCCTCACACAAGACCACACAACTCTTATACTAAATAAAGCTAATCGGTTTCAGCCATGCTACCTGGTTCTGGATCATGGACTGTTGCATAAGAACTCTCTAAACAAGAGTCCATGGGGTAACTAGTTCACCAAATCCTAGTGGTAGGATGACTTCACTAGATGCAAAACTAAAACAAATAGTGCTATTATATGTTGAAATTATGCATAAATGATCATGATATATCAGAGAACAAACATCAGAAAGATCAAAGTCCAAGACAATTGGAATAGCATGTAGATCATGATGCGCCAGGATGGTGTGCCAGGTTGGTGCACTCTGGATACTCTGTTTCAAACTGTGATCTGACTTCAGAGCCTAGATCAACTGCATGCAGACAATCACTTGAAAGATTATTCATATCATTATTTCAGATGTCAGGGAACATAATCATGTTAAGAAATCAAGACTTGAACATCCATTTCATTCTCTCTTTTCTAATCATTTTCATGGGGTCACAAGGACTGTAGTTACACATGTTTTCTTTATGATGCATGAGAATATCTTGTATGATTTAAACAGCAGGGAAACATGACATGGGATGCACAAGGCACATCATAGTACAAGCAAACATCATGATTGGCAAGCATTGAACAGATTTGCATAAAAAACATCATAAACTCCAAACTAAGCAACGACAGTGCAAATAAGCATCAACACAGCAAAAGTGCAAGTAAATATCAACATAATGAGAGCAGGTATTGACAACATGAAAACGCTATACTACATTTGCAGTGTGTTCTCTATGTAAAGTGTCATGCAGAGATTACATGGAAGTGTCAAGAGACACACCTTTGATGTACTCCTTGGTGACTCGAGGTGGCTTCTCCTTGGTACTTTGGGCACAGCTAGGGATGCTCAGGGATGCAGGGGAGTTCTCAGGGATGCAAGGGAGCTGGTTGCTAAGAGTGGGTGGACTGCCAAGAGACTTGCTAAGAGAGATGAGTTGCCAAGGAGGGCCTTTTAAAGAGATTGAAAGGGTAACTCCTTGGGATGCAAAAGGCCTTGAAACTCAACAGCCTTGCGTAGATTCGTGAAGAATATTCGCAAGTGAAGGTTACAAGCATAGAAGATGGAAAGCCAACAGCCAGCAGACTGAGAAGTGGTTGTGCGCCAACAGACTGAGAAGTGGCTGTGCGCCAGCATGGTGCGCCATATGAGTGCGCCAGCTTTGTGCGCCAAGTTGGTGCACCAGTTTGATGCGCCAGCTTTGTGCGCCATCTTGGTGCGCCACTTTGATGATCCACTTTGGTGCTCCCACCTAGCTGCCGGACCGTAGGCTTGTGGTCGGTTTGTGCGATGATCTTGGGCTAATTAAAATGTCAAATAAGGTTCAAAAGTGGTTAAACTTTCTGCATCCAAAGCAACATCTTCAAGAGGATTCACCTACGAGCCACCTCAAAATCGGGGTGTCTACAGCATGGACCATTCGTAGTCAAACAGGTCTTCTCTGGAGGAGCAATAATCCTAGAGGACATGGACCATGTCAAACAGCCGGAGCCAGTTAATTCATGCTACCTGAAGAAGTACCATCAGTGATCATAAACAGTGTGTCCTCACTCTGCGATACTGTCATCTTTCTCCATGCATGCATGAATTCATTTTATCAATGTTTTTCTGCATCTATGTAGCCTTGCATCTTAGCACATATTAACTCCCATTCAGCATACGCATATATAGGCAGATAATTGTCATCGTCATTACATACATGGATCTTAGCCTGGTGATGATAATCAGAATAAGCTTGCCAGTGTTGGGAATGCGTAGCACCTCCTCAAATAGATACTATTCAGGTAACTTAGGGAGTGAGGGAGCCACCTTTCATCATGAATTGGGCGAAGTATCCAAGCCGCTCAAGGACCCTATACCTCCTAGAGGGAGATAAAATGTTAGGGGTGAGAATGAGAGTGTGAGAAATAAAATAAAAAACATATATCTGTGAAAGGGCATAAAAGAATTAGAAGATAGAAGTCGCAGATAGAAGTCATCCCTAAAAAGAGAGGCGTGACGGATAGCGCTATCCCTACAACTTGTCTTGGAGAGGAGTCAAAGTGAATACTTGGAAAGAATGTTCCAAAAGGGCCTAGCCAACCCTTTAGACAGTAGCAGCTCCTCACCATAGATCAGGTACCTGTTACCTCCAAGCTAGGGATAGGATGAACTCACACGCCTACGAGGGAGAAAGAATAAAGAAAAGAAAAGAAAAAAGCAGGGGTATGGTCCAGTGGGATTTGGAATGGAGCCCAGGACACAATATTTTATTTCTAGAGAGCCACCTAAAAAACTAGGAGCTTGGATAGAGTCTCATGAGGATTGGAGCTACCATTCCTTTGTATACATGGCGATAAGCATTCCAATGCTGAGGGCACTAATAAGATCCCAAAAATCATTCAGCATGCATGCATTCTTCTCATAAACATCATTTTAAAAAAAATGTCGTAGAGTCTAATCTGGTTCTTTTAGCTGGGACATGTTAGTAGTTTTCATCATAAAAGGATCAAGAGGACATCGCCTAAACCACGGACATGCAAGCTGCTCTTATTGGTTAGGGCCACTTATGCCAAACCAGGGACGTGTCAGCTATCATATGGTTACACACACAGAGCCAGTACTCGACAAGGGGCATGTAAGCTGCTCTTATTGGTTAGGGCCATTTATGTCAAACTAGGGGCATGTCAGCTGTCCTATGGTTAGACACATTGAGCCAATACTCGACCAGGGGCACGTAAGCTGCTCTTATTGGTCAGGGCCATTCTTGTCAAACCAAGGGCATGTCAGCTATCCTATGGTTAGACACACTGAGCTAGTACTCAACCAGGGGCATGTAAGCTGCTCTTATTGGTCAAGGCAATTCTTGTCAAACCAGGGGTATGTCAGCTGTCCTACGGTTAGACACACTAAGCCAGTACTCGACCAGGGGCATGTCAACTTCTCTACAAGTTGAGGACCCCTGTAATCTAACCAGGGGCATACCAGATACCTCATTCGGCTCCTTAAACACCTATGATGGCTCAGTCATCTAACAATCCCGGTCATTAGGGTTTGATGGTTGTCTCTTATTTTTTTGGAACCTGGTCAAGACCAGTTGGTAACCAAGATCTCTCGCCAAAGCTATGCGCAAGATATAGTCTATTCAATAGCTTGCTGCTTAGTCGATTCCTGATTGTAACATTCAGCTTTGGGCTAGTCTTTCTGATTTTCTATACCACTCGTGCTGCACTCTTTCTGTTTGCATTAGACTTTACAAAAATGTTATTGAATGAAAAAAAGGTGAAGACCATTTCTAAACCAATGTTTTGAGATCGTTCTACAGGAGCTCTTCTTCCCTTTCGAGTGTAGCTTGAATCAGGAGAAGCTGCAATCTTTTATTGGTCATGGGTTTCCCCACAATGGTCGTGTCCATGCGTTGCTCAGATGTTCTCCAAGCATGGATTGGAAAACTAACAAAAAGCGATCGCGACAAACTGCGGACTTGGGGTATCTCCTCAAAGTTGCTGGATATCGCAAAGGTGGAGGTTTCTCGATACTTCTTGTGTGCAGCTGCATGGTTTTGGAAGCCAGCCCATCATGTGTTCTGCTTCGGGAGAGTCGAATTGACTCCCACTTTGAAGGAGGTCCATAGAGTGTGTTGTCTGCAAAAGTTCCTGGGACCTATCGTGTTTATGAAGCGCGACAGATATTCCTTAATCTTGAATGAACTAACCGACCTGTCCACTGCTAATTGTGGTCGCCATTTTATCTGTTCAAACGGACATTCTCCCATGCTACAACTGGCTTACTTTGACAAGGTGGCCAGAATGCGCACCTCCTTGGGTGATGAGCTATGGTTGAAAGGCTTTGTTGTCCATGAACATTGAGGTCGTCGAGATTGCCTTGGCAGTAGTCACCCGTCGAATAGACTTGGCCCCAGTTATCTTGGCAGAAACTTACCAAACTTTTGACCGGTCATTGCGACGCTACCGACACTTTTATGGTTGTGCAGCTTTTGTAAAGGTGTAGTTGGCTGCTCATCTAGGCGTAGAAGTCTTACGCCTGCGATGGTTGGCCTTCGAATCCTACTGTCAAAGTGGTCATGCTCGCACACTCACCTCGGTTTGCAAGGAGTATGAGCGCTTGGAAAGTTTGACCGAAGACAAAGTCATCTGGCACATCATCCCTTCAGCCACTCATTACTTTGAGGCTTTCTTCAATACAACTGATATGTAGCTTATCATCCTGCTAGGGCTTACTGGTGGAGTTGAGTATCACCTAGTTCGCATGATGCGGCAGTTTGGCTATTAGCAGGGCTCCGTTGTTCAGGGGCTGATGCCAGCCCGATTCTAAGAGTACCCTCCGAACTCTAATGCTATGACTAAGGAGCTATCTCGCCTGCTTAGCGGCTCCGTACGATCAAAGGATCTCGCAGTCAAAGAGGGGAAAGGTTTCACAGCGGATTATGAAGCCGAAGTTGAGGAAGCCTGGCCAATCTACAGTGCTACTGCGAGCCATATACTTTTTCCTAAAGCTCCAAACTCAAAGTGATCTAGGGATGATGCAGAATCCTGATGCTCGTGTCATGCTACCAGTTCACTGCGATTTGAACTGCATGTAATCACTTCATCAACTGCTATAATAAACTTCAATCAGAACACTTGAGGCCAGCTTGTTTCGTTGCTTATGGGTTTATACGGAGTGGGAATCACCATTGCGACAACATGTGCTTAACTGGTTCAGATTGTTGATTTCTTTTGCCTGTCGACTTGGCACAGGGGACCACCCAGATAATAGTCGAGAACCTCGTTTTATTGACTAGGCTTGGATGAATGAAGTCCTCACAAGCTTTTGTACTAGGTAGGGTGAAATCTAGCCTGATCTGTTGGACTTGCCCTAGTCGAGCAAGTCTTGTTTCCATTTAGACCTCGGACGAGGTTTAGGTGTTCCTATCCCAGATTCGCACCAAAAGGATGAATCTCGGCAACACCTGCACTGCTAGACTTGTTCTAGTTGAACAAGTCTTGCTTTCATCTTCTTTTAACCCTCGTGCGAGGTCTAGAGTGTGTCCTGCAAGGCAAACTTTTCTCCCTTCGGCTGACATGTCAGATATCTTGTCATGCCCTTGTCTAGGGTGGGCTGATATCCCGAACTATCCAGTCAGCATCTGTCAATTCGCTATTCTCTGTCAGTAAGTCTGAAACTTGCCATCTCTCGATCGGTAAGTCTAAAACTTAACATCTCTCGGTCGGTAAGTCTGAAACTTGCCATCCCTCTGGTCAGTAAGTCTGAAACTTGCCATCCCTCGATCGGTATGTCCTAAAATTGCTATATTCTCTTCTTGGTCGGTAAGTCTGAAACTTGCCATATTCCCTCTGGTCGGTAAGTCCAAAACTTGCCATGTTCCCTTCTTGGTCAGTAAGTCCAAAACCCCCTGCATTCTTTAGATTTGCACGCGCACTTGCATTTTGCACTTTTTTCACATCTTTTTACACGGTTTGCTTCCGTCTTCTCTTCCCTGCTCGGTGCACGCTTTTTAGCTATATGTCGAGCCTAATCTTCCTCTCGTTTGTCGTGATTCCTCGGTTTTCCATAATTTTCACGGTTTTCCAGCGCCCAAGGCGTACGGCAGTGTGACATTGCCAACGCCAACAACTGACCCATAGATCGACTTTTTTCCTTGGTTTCTTTTCCTTCGCTTTGACATGGCATGTTTTCAGTCATCATTGTGCACGAGCATATAGAATAGGTAAACACGCGTTCATCAAACCCTTAGCAAGCATTTAGACTAGAAAGTCCGAGTCTCTCGGGCGAACGAGGGTGCCTAATACCTTCCTCATGCGTAATAGGAATCCTTACCCATCCACTGGTTAGCAGACATCCAGCCTTCCCATCTGCATCGCATGCATTCATCTTTTGTGGTTTTCCTTGTCTTTCCCTTAAAAGACTAGGTGGCGACTCCTTTTTCTTTTCTTTTATCCTTGCGCCTTCGCCATCCAATGGCATGGCTGTGCTCCTCTTCCCCCTCCCTCTGGGTCGGGTACGGTCACAAAACTGGCGACTCCACTGGGGATAACTAGATTCCAACTTTCAGGTTAGTCCTTTGCTTGTTTCTGCTTCATTTGGTTTGATTGTTTGCTTTGTTTGTGGTTGTTTGCTTACTTAGCATGCTTTTTGCACTTTATTTCACACATTTGCTATGTCACAGCACGCACATGCCATATATCATGCCTTTTGATGTGATGGATGTTTTCTTTTCACTATCATGATGTCACAACACTTG
>JAMKQA010016068.1:0-15097 GCA_024699735.1 Posidonia australis
CGATATGCCATGCCATGCTAATGCGTGTGGTGTCTAAAATATGGGTGCATGATGTGTAGGGGTGTGTCCTAATGCTCAGAAGTATCACTCGTATTGCAGGACTAGCATTGATGCAAGAAAATTGCATAATAAGATCAAAGATCTAAAACTTCGAGTGAGTTTTCATCCTTGCTTTGCTATATGCCTAATGCAATCTAAAATGCATGAAAAATAATTTAAAACATAGTTGTGCCTTCCTAATGCATCAAGGAAGAAAGCCAAAGAAAGCTCAGAAGCAAATCGAGTTGAGAAAACATGCCAAAAACATATAAAAACCTGCTGTGTGCTACTAAAAACAGGCCAATGGCCTGTTTGGTGCGCCAGACTGGTGTGTCAGTCTGGTGCGCCACCTATGTGCGTCTAGGTGGGCCAGGAAAATGTGCTGAGGGAAAAACAGAAAACTATGCACAGCCAAAACGCTAGAGAATGCATTCTGGAAAGGTATGCAGTACAAAATCATTATGTAAAACTCAAAAATCATGCCTTTAAAATGAAAGAAATGCAAATGCAATATCTATGGACCTTGCGCTCAAGGGCTAGTAGCCTCACACAAGGTCCCACCTATTTTATACTAAATGAAGGATGCATGATTCAGCCATGCTACTAGATCATGGGCTGATGCACAAGGCTCTCCATGTAGGAGTAAAGTGCAACCAGCCTACCAGATTCTTGCCAAGGGCTGAATATCAAGATGGAGAAAACAATTGAAAAAATGATCTGATCAAAGCTGAAAACATGCAAGTGAAATCTTAAAGTATCGGAGAATCAGCCATAAAAGAAACCAGCTTAAAGCCTTCAATAAAGCCATGCAAACAAAGATGCTAATGCGAGTGCTCTGCTCTCTGACCAGTCTGGTGCACCTGCTTGGTGCGCCAGAGTGGTGCGCTGATTTGGTGCGCCTAATTGGTGCGCCACAGAGAATCTGGATCAAACTGCAATCTGATCTAGAATCCACCCTAGAAAAGAGACAGGTGATTCATGCTAATGCAGATGGGTTCATGCCATTGTTAAAAGCTGAAAACATGATGGGGATGCATATGATCGAGAGTCATCATGTAAATCATGTATTTAAGACTAAAAATGAATTGATGGGTTCATGTATGAAAACATGCAAAGTGCCAAGGAATAAACATGATATGGGTAAATCCAATCAGAACACATGTAAGTGATATATCAAGCATATCTCCATGTGCAAAGAACATGTAAGTGCGTGGCAAAGAGCGATGTGCAAGGAAACAGTAAAAAGAAGATAACTCATGCAGATTTATGATAGAAATAACAGTGGACATGCTCGCAAACAGAGGTATAGACTTGCATGGAGATCATCTTGCAAGGAGAGCAAACATATTTATCATAAAACCTCATAAAAACACGGATAAATCAAACCATATGTAAGATTTCGAGCATACTTTATTATGTTTCTAAAGTGAGATCTAAAGGAGAAAGAAGAGGTAGAAAACCTACCTCTCAAGATGTTCCTTCTGGAAATATCAGAGATAAAGAGATCCTTGTTGCTCTGGAAGGACCAAGGATGCTTTGGGACGCAAGGGAGTGCTCCAGAAAACGAATATATGCTGCTGGAAAGAGGGTATAACTCATGCAGGATGCTTGCTCAGAACAGGATTGCTGAACTCAAGGTTTCTAACCTCCCCTAATGGTTGCCTATGGGTGTCCTTATATAGGATTTTCTCATAAGTAACTCATGGGAATGTAGGGAGCCTCGCAGACGAAAAGCCTGGAAGATTCCATGGCATATTCGTTGCTATAGGTAACAGCCATGGGAGGCGGAAAGTCAGCAGCCCGCAACCTGTGAAATGGCTGTGCGCCTGGGATGTGCGTCGGGTATGTGCGCCTGCTAGGTGTGCTAGGTAAGTGTGCTAGCTAGGTGTTCTAGGGAGGTGTGCTAGCTAGGTGTGCTAGGTAAGTGTGCTAGCTAGGTGCTCTCTCCTACCTATCGGGAGTTCTAGTTGGGCTGCAGGCTTGCCATGGGTTTAGAATTGGTTCAAGGGTCAGCCACATCCAAAGCAACATCTGGAGAATTATCAATGAGTCACCACAAAATCGGGGTGTCTACAGATGTCCCTCCCTAAGCGAGGTTGAGGGACGAAAGGAACCAAGACCGATGCTCAAGATTGACAAGATACCCCCATTTTGAGGTTACCGAAGGATGGTATTTGCTGTAGGCAATAAGTCACTTATTCGACGGATGCATCGAAAGTCATGACTTGTTGCCAAATGCAAATGCAAATGCAAAATGCGTGCACCTATTGATCTAAATGCTGGGGATGTGATGCTGATGCGAGATTCCAATGCAAGAGTCGATGATAAAAGCCGATGCGAAACTAATGCTAATGCTGAATACACAAACAGAAGAAAACACTGGCAAGAAAATGATAAGTTGTCGGACTCATCAGCCGGATTATGAGGTTATCAACCCAGAGACGGGATATGACAAGCTAACCAAGCCTTGCCAACTCGGACGCCTGACAGTGTGACGGTTGTCAATCGAGTAGTTGGAGATGCTAGCCCGAGGAAAAGGGGGGGCATGACAAATAGAATATTTGTCAAGCAAAGCAGGGCTCGGTCCGCACGGACCAAAGGCGAACAAAGAGATTTCGTGCCCACGAAAACTCGAAAGGGAAAAACAAAAGGACCTTGACCACCCGGCTAGAGGGTCAAACAACCAGATTCTGCGCCCGCGAAAATCCAGAAGAGAAAAGAAACAAAGAGGACCCTGACCGCCCGGTCAGAGGGTCAAACAATTGGATTTCCTGCCTGGGGAAATCTGTGGAAAGGGCTAGGACCTTGACCATCTGGTCAAAAGGTCGAGCCATGGGATTTCCTGCCCAAAGAAATCCAAGAAAGGGGCTAGGACCCTGACCATCTGGTCAAAAGGTCGAGCCACGGTATTTCCTACCCAAGGAAATTCGAGAAAGGGGCTAGGACCCTGACCATCTGGTCAAAAGGTCGAGCCACGAGATTTCCTGCCCAAGAAAATCCGAGAGAGGGGCTAGGACCCTGACCATCCGGTCAAAGGGTCGAGCCACGGGATTTCCTGCCCAAGGAAGTCCGAGAAACCAAGGACTTGAACCGCCCGGGCAAGGAGCCTCGTAAACGAAAAGCCTGGGAAGATTCCATGGCATATTCGTTGGTGGAGGTAACAGCCATGGGAGGTGGAAAGCCAGCAGCCAACAGTCTGAGAAATGGCTGCGCGCCAGCTTGGTGCGTCAGGTAGGTGCGCCAGGTAGGTGTGCCATGTAGGTGTGCTAGCCTAGTGCTCCAGCTAGGTGTGCCACTGTAGTGCTCCTGCTCAATGCTCCAAACAAGTGCTCCACATTAGTGCTCCAACTAGGTGCTCTCCCCTACTTGTCTGAATTTCTAATTGAGTTGCGGGCCTGCTATGGGTTTGTGGTCGATTTAGCTAATGGGATTCAAGGGTTAGCCACATCCAAAGCAACATCTGGAAAGCTTATCAATGAGTCACCTCAAAATTGGGGTGTCTACAGATGCCCCTCCCTGAGCGAGCTCCAGGGACGAAAGGAACCAAAACTGATGCTCAGGGTTGACAAGATACCCCCATTTTGAGGTTACAGAAGGATGGTGTTTGCTGTAGGTATTAAGTCACTTATCCGGTGGATGCACCGAAAGTCATGACTTGTCGCCAAATGCAAATGCAAATGCAAAATGTGTGCGACCGCTGGGCTAAGTGCTGGAAATGTGATGTCAAAGCAAGATGCTAATGCTAGAGCCGATCTTGAAAGCTGATGCCAAGCGAACATAAAACACTAGAGTGGGTGCTTGCAAGATGATGCGATGCTGATGCTAATGCTGAAATAACAAGGCAAAAGATAAAGAAATCCTGCACACAGAGGGAACTACTAGCAGGAAAATGATAAGTTGTCGGACTCATCAGCCGGATTATTGAGGTTATCAACCTAAGGAGGCGGGATATGACAAGTCAAACAAGTCTTGTCATCCTGATCGCCAGACAGTATGACGGTTGTCAACCGAGTAGTTGAGGATACCAGCCCGAGGGGAAGAGGGGCATGACAAACATATCATTTGTCAAAGAAGAAGGCCCTGTCCGCACGGACCAAGGGCGAACAAAGAGATTTTGCGCCCGCGAAAACTCAGAAGAGAAAGGACCTTGATCGCCTGGCCAGAGGGTCAAACAATTGGATTTCGCGTCCGTAAAAACCCAGAAGAGAAAGGATAAGGACCTTGACCGTCCGGTCAAAAGGTCAAGCAACTGGATTTCCTACCCCAGGAAATCTGAGAGAAGGGCTAGGACCTTGACCATCTAGTCAAAAGGTCAAGCCGTCGGGTTTCCTGCCCAAGGAAATTCGAGAGAAGGGCGAGGACCCTGACCACCTCGTCAAAAGGTCAAGCCGTTGGGTTTCCTGCCCAAGGAAATCTGAGAGAAGGGCTAGGACCCTGACCACCTGGTCAAAAGGTCAAGCCATCAGGTTTCCTGCCCAAGGAAATCCGAAAGAAACCAAAGAATTCGACAGCCTGATCAAAGTCAACAAGCAGAATTTCGCGCCCGCGAAAACTAGGAGAGGCAAATGACATTGACCGCCCGGTCAAAGTCAAGGAACTGGATTCCGCACCCGCGAAAATCCAAAAGGGGCAAATTACATTGACCGCCCAGTCAAAGTCAGCAAGTTAGATTCCGCGCCCGCGAAAATCCAAAAGGGGCAAATGACGTTGATCGCCTGGTCAAAGTCAGCAAGCAGGATTCCACGCCCGGGAAAGTCCAAAAGGGGCAAACGACATTGACCACTTGGTCAAAGTCAGCAAGCTGTATTCCGCACCCGCGAAAATCCAAAAGGGGCAAATGACGTTGACCGCCCGGTCAGAGTCAGCAAGCTGGATTCCGGGCCCACGAAAATCCAAAAGGGGCAAACGACATTGACCGCCCGGTCAAAGTCAGCAAGCTGGATTCCGCGCTCGCGAAAATCCAAAAGGGGCAAATGACGTTGACCACCCGGTCAAAGTTAGCAAGCTGGATTCCGTGCCTGTGAAAGTTCAAAAGGGGCAAATGACATTGACCGCCCGGTCAAAGTCAGCAAGCTGGATTCCGCGCCCGTGAAAAACCAAAAGGGGCAAAGGACATTGACCGCCTGGTCAAAGTCAAGAAGCTGAATTTCACGCCGGGAAAATCCAAGAGGGCAAACGACATTGACCGCCCGGTCAAAGTCAACTAGCTGGATTTCACGCCTACGAAAATAAGAGAAAGGCAAATGACGTTGACCGCCCGGTGAAACTCAATAGGGTGGATTCCGCGCCAGCGAAAATCCAAGAGGGCAAACGACATCGACAGCCCGGTCAAAGTCAACAAGCTGGATTCTGCTCCCGCGAAAATCCAAGAGGGCAAATGACGTTGACCGCCCGGTCAAAGTCAGCAAGCTGGATTCCGCGCCCGTGGAAATCCAGAAGGGGCAAATGACGTCGACCGCTCGGTCAAAGTCAACAAGCTAGATTCTACGCCCACGGAATTCCAAAAGGGGCAAACGACGTTGACTGCCCGGTCAAAGTCAACAAGCTGGATTCCGCGCCCACGAAAATCCAAAAGGGGCAAATGACGTTGACCTCCAGGTCAAAGTCAAGAAGCTGGATTTCGCGCCCGCGAAAATCCAAAAGGGGCAAAGACATTGACCGCCCGGTCAAAGTCAACAGGGTGGGTTCCGCACTGGGAAAATCCAAGAGGGCAAATGACGTTGACCGCCCGGTCAAAGTCAGCAAGCTGGATTCCGCGCCTGTGGAAATCCAAAAGGGGCAAATGACGTTGACCGCTTGGTCAAAGTCAACAAGTTGGATTCCACATTCGTGGAAATCCAAAAGGGGCAAATGACGTTGACCGCCTGGTAAAAGTCAACAAGCTGGATTCTGCAGCCGCAGAAATCCAAAAGGGGGAAATGACATTGACCGCCCGGTCAAAGTCAACAAGCTGGATTCCGCGCCCGCGGAAATCCAAGGAGCACGCCATGGACATTGACCGCCCGGTCAAAGTCAAGTTGGATTTCGCGCCCACAAAAATCCAAGAGGGCAAACGACATTGAACACCCAGTCAAAGTCAATAGGTTGGATTCTGCGCCTGCGAAAATCCAAAAGGGCAAATGACATTGACCGCCCGGTCAAAGTCAACAAGCTGGATTTCGCACCCACAAAAATCCAAGAGAAGGATATGACCTCGACCGCCCTGTCAAAGGTCGACTCTGACCGCCCGGTCTGATGCCAAAGAAAAGAGAAAGGAAATGACCTCGACCGCTCGGTCGACGGTCGACTCTGACCGCCCGGTCAGAAGCCAAGGAAAAGGATCTCGCACTCGCGAGAATCCAAGCAAAGGAAAGGACCTTGACCGCCCGATCAAAAGGTCAAACAAAAGGATTTCGCGTCGCAAAACTCCTAAGAAAGCGAAGGAAAAGGACCTTGACCGCCCGGTCAAAGGTCAAACAAGTGGATTTTGCGCTCGCGAAAATCCAAGGAAAGAAGGGATAGAAGGATCTCGTCCGCCCGGAGTGAGAACTTGGAAAAACAAAAGCGATAATCCCTGGATTGTCCCCCAGGAAGGAAACCGTCTCAGATGCAATCTAGAGGGCAGAACTGCTTGCTGCTGGCTCTGTGGCACGGAAGCTAGTGTTCTCGCTGAGATGCATGTGCAATATCCTCCTTGCTGGAGTGCTGGCTTTGCTGCGGGTTTCGCAAAAAGTTGGGGCATATCCGCAATTGGGCATATCTGGTTGCTATATAGTTAATTTCCTGATATGACAAACTTCTGATTGTTGTGTTGTTGCAGTGCTATGATATTTGATATTCTGCTGGGTGCTTGTAGGCTTCTGTTCAAATGTGATATGTCGCGCCCTTTGCGGGTTATTCTGCATACTTCACAATCTCAGGGGTTTTCTGCAAATTTGCCCATCTGGTGAACTTGAAGACTTGTGCATTCATTTTCTTGGCATTTCTTTTTGACTCTTGCAGACTAAAGAGTGTGGAGGACAACAATGCAATTCTTGCAGCCATTCTGTGCTTTAGACTTTGGAAATTAAGATATATGCACTGATCGTATGTGATGGGGCCCACTGGATAACTGTCATATCTGCTAGCCCATGTTTCGTGCAGGGATATCCAATCATGGTGACACCTGAGCATTGTTCTGATATTCTACAAATATGGTTTGGTGTATTAATTACTGAGGACCGTGAGCAACCGCGGGTTTGGGGCATGTCCTCTTCATTGTTGAATATTGCCATGGTTGAAGTGAACTGGCACTTGTTGTACGCTATGGCAGGATTCTGGAAATTCATTTTCCATGTTTTTCGCTTCAGGTAGACAGAATTTACTTTCGTCTTAGAAGAAGTCCAACGAATATGGGGCTATTGCTATGCATGCCACTAGCCGATTTCATGTGCTGTAATGGCTATGCTCCTGTGTTGCATCAACTGACAGGCTTATCCCGAAGTGCTTTGTGAGTAGCCTCATCTGCATGCTCCCAATGGTAGTACTGTCCCCCTAATCTTCTTAACTTAGAAAGGCAGTTGGCATGCCCCTAGTCAAAGACCTAACTCCAACCAAAAAGCAGTTAACATGCCCCTGGTTGAAGATCCCTTTTTGCCAAAATTCCAACTCAAAAGGCAGCTGGCATGCCCCAAGTTGGAACATGGGCAAACGCCTTGCAAAGCGATGCAAAATGCAAAAGTAGTGAACTCACCAATGCTAAATGCCCAATGATTTATGCAAGACTTATAGGATGGAAGCAAGATTTATGCATTGTGTATAGAAGATATGCCCTCAGCGTCAAGGAAGCCTTCATTGCCTGCTATAAGGAACTAAGATGTCCTCAACTCACTTGGTGCTACCTAGATCCCTGGGTTTATGGTGGCTCTCACTCAACCAATGGGTTTTAGGGATAAAATGGGCTCCATGCCAAACTCCTAGGGTCCTATACCTACTTTTTTCAATAATTCATTTTCTTTTTCTCTCTCAAAGGCATGTTGACTTACCCTACCCCTGCTTGGAGGTAATAAACACCTAGGCTGAGGGGTGGCTGCTCTTTTAGTTTGATGTAAAAAAGGGGTGGCTAGTCCCTTTGATCATGTGAGCTTGGTAGGTGTATGCTTCAACTCCTCTCCAAGTTATGCTGTAGGGATAGAGTCATCCTACATGCCTCTCTCATTGGAGTCCACTTCTGTCTGCAACATCTATCTTCTCATTTCTTTTGTACTCCAAAGTCTATGTTGTCTCTTTATTGCTCACACTCTCACTTATGCTCTAACATTTTTTCTCCCTTTAGAGGTGTAGGTCCCTTAGGAATTTGTACATTTCGCCCATTTTCCCGTGGACAGTCACTCCCTAGGTCACACAGGTAGTAACATGTGAGGAGGATCAAACTCTTCCTAAGCAGGCAGGCTTCCGATTTTCCTCATCGGGCAACGATTATGCCAGTGTTTACATTATAATTACAATGCAAAAAGAAAGGAAGATACAATGCATATGATGTGATTTAAGTGATGTGCGGACGCAGTAAGCAAAAACATAGAGATGCATGGCCCATAATGGGATGCTTTGCAAGGCTCAGGAGTGGCCGACGATCGCTGGTAGTACTTCCAGTTAGGAGATGCTTATGGGCGACGACCATTGGTCCAACGAACACTTTATCCAATTCTTGAAAGACCATGATTGAAGTTTGGTCCTGGTGATTCAGGGTGCGGTGGTGAAACAACTATTTTCCCTTCCCTGCTACTGTTGTGCTCTGTTTGGTTCTCCGCGAGCATTTCCAATTGTTCTTGGAATAAAAATGCCTAGATCTCCAACTGTCATCTATTAGGCTCCCTGTGTTTTCCTTTTAAGCAAGATCTTACACTACTACTGCTTGATGTGCTGCTGACGGTTCTGAGTGACCGTTCCCAGGAAAAAAATCTTGTGAAAACTGTTGGTGATTATGATATTGAGGCTATGGGCAAACTCTAGTTTGGATTCAATACGCCTGCACTGGTAAAGTGAGTTAAATCACGGGAAATGATCATTTTTGGGGACTTAACGGAGCATGGGGATCTCCTCCGTTGGTACTGACGCTTGTATCCCAATTCTTAGTGCTCTTTTCGTTCTTCCGCCTCGATCGGCTCAGCGGTTCCTTAGCCGTATCGCCTAAAGGGTTCCTTTCTCATATCCCCAATTGTGACACAAATTCTCGACCACCATACAAGGGACAAGGGTTGTTGTGAATGGCCAAATGGCTGACAGACTCAAGAGCGGGAATGCGATTAACTGGCTCAAATCGGTTGACACGATACAGAAAACCAAAAGTGTTGAAGCAGAGATTGCCTCAACGGTAGGACGAATCAAACTAAAGACTCCTCGGAACCATCGAGGGAGGATAAATACAACTGTCAAGACAAAAAGGGGAAATGAATAGGATTGATAAGACAAATAAAGATTAGATAGAATCAACGAGAAAGATGGAATTGACTCCCGACGGGCCTGCTGCTCCCGGGTCCGAATGCTGGGATAATGGCCTAGTGCTCTAGCTAGGTGTGCCACTGTAGTGCTCTAGCTAGGTGTGCCACTGTAGTACTCCTGCTCGATGCTCCAAACAAGTGCTCCACATTAGTGCTCCAGCTAGGTGCTCTCCTCTACTTGTCTGAATTTCTAATTGGGTTGCGGGCCTACTATGGGTTTGTGGTCGATTTAGCCAACGGGATTCAAGGGTTAGCCACATCCAAAGCAACATCTGGAAAGCTTATCAATGAGTCACTTCAAAATCGGGGTGTCTACACCTCCTCCCTATAGTGCGACTCCGCGTCGAATTCTTGGACGAGCATGATCACAATGGGTAAGGATTCCTATTATGCACGGGGAAGGCATTAGGCACTCCCGTACACTCGAGAAACTCGGTCTTTCTAGTCTGAATCGCTTGCTAGAGGTTGAATGAATGCTTGCTAAGCCTAGATTGTGCTCTAATCATGCTAATATGAATGCCTAGTCATGACTAGATGGATGTGCAAGATGTATGCAAAAATTGCGAAGAAACCCAAATGAAATGACGAAATAACGAAACGTCAAAACGACGAAGAAAATCCCATGAAATGACGATGTTTTTGGAGAAAATAGCCCGGGTAATCATATCGACATCAAGAGAATCAAAAATTCAATCAACCTAAATCATCAGAATCAATGAAAACGTCACAGAAATCACAATGGAAAAAATTGCAAAGTAGTCCATGCAAAACAGCCAAATGGTGACATATGAAGAAAATCACATGAAATGACGATGTTTTTGGAGAGAATGGCCCTAGAAACCATACCGACCTTAAGAGAATAAAAAATGTGATCAACCCAAATCATTGGAATTAGGGAAAATGTCATAAAAATCAACAAAGGGAAAATAATCCGTAATTGGGCCAATGTGGGCCTTTCAGTCAATTAATGTATGTCCTCAGGCAATGAAATCCAAATCAAATCGTAAAAATCTAAAAATGTGGAATAAAAGGAATCAAATCAAATGTCAAGCGAAAGAATTCGAAAACGGGTTGGAGAAAAATTCACAGAAAATCACATGCAATGCAGGCTTACTCAAATGGATGAATCGACAAGCAAATGTGGTGAAAACTATGTGAAATGCATGAAGATGTACCTAAATACATAAAGAATGTTGAGGAACGATTTAGACAGGAATTACACACAGCTAATTACAAAATTAACATGCATGTGCATGAATTGATGGCCGAGGGGCAATTAGGTAATTTCCATGGCCAAATGTGATAAATATGTGCATGTGCATGATGCATGGTCTAATGTACGCAAAATGTATATAAAATGCCAGCAAAATGTTATTTACAAGAAAACTTGATGGAAACAAGGTTTTAAATACATGAAAATAATGTAAACATGGTAAAGGACAAGTGTAGGGACCAAAGTGCAAAATTCACAAAGGAATAACAAATCTACTTAGAAAACTTAACAAAAATCAGAGAATAGAAGACTATCACATGAATCAAGGTGAAAATACATTTTAGCGAGAAGTGGATGTTGAAAAATCACATATTTGCAATTTGAAGAAATCTAGAGATTAAAATACAAAACCCACAAAAAGATGGCAATCATGGTTGAAAACTATCCAAAAACCTTTATGCTAAAGTTCAGATCATGGATTAACAGAAAAATGTGGCATTAAGGTGTAAGATGTATGAAAATTGTGTTTTAGTAATTTTATGAAAGTTTAGGGTGTGATGTGCAAAATTTACATAAGATGTGCAAATGTGACCAAAATATGAAATCAAAGATCATTTTACATTTCAAACATGATTTTTAAATAGAAACTATATTTAAGTGCAAAATTACAAATAAAAAAGTGAAAAATGTCAAAAATGTGTGTGAAAACAATTAAAACTCTAATTAATTAATTTAAAACTAGACTAAGGGACTGGATGCAAATTTCCTACACACAATAACTGTATTCTATGAATTCAAGGGTTTACATGCAAAATTCTAGGACTTGAACATGATGAAAATTAGGTTTTTATGATGTTAAGTGTGATTACAAAGTCTTTTAAAGGTCAAAATGCAAATCTCGCAAAGAAAATTCATTTTAAAAAAACATTGGGAGCATGATGCAAATTGTTAGGACTTAGTTGCAAAGAAAACATGATTCCAGGTGGCTTAAGTGTAAAGAAAGAAATATTAATGCACTAGTCATGAAGAAAATGAAACATGCATGGGCCATATGCAATTTTTACAAAAATAACAAAAGAAATAAAAGTTATTTAAAACTACAAGGGTTTAAACACAAAAAGAAAAGGACCTAAAATTAACAATCTAAGGGCCTAAATGTAAAAACCTAAAGCTAAAGGACCTAATCTAAATCCCTTCCCTTCGAAGTTCACCGGCGCTCCAATCGACGACGAGGGCTCTAGCGAGTCTCTAGCGATGGCACGACGGCGAAGGAGCCCAAGCGATGGTGGAGGAAGCTGGAGGGAGGCACGACGAGGCTCTCCGGCATGTTGGATCAGGTGGGGACTACCTGGGGTGTTCTTCCCACCTCTGGCTCCAACGATGGGTTGTCGACGTCGGAGAAGACGACGGCGAGATGGCTAGAGGTGGTGCAGTCGCTGGGATGGCATGGTGGCAGGTGGAGGACCTCTAGGGCGGCACGAGGAAGCTTCCACGAGTCATGAGAGGTACGAGGGTTAGCTGAGGAGCTCCTCCCACCTCTCGGGGCGGCGGCAGGAGTTGTAGCGGTGGGGACGTCGCTCCGATGGTTGCGAAGGAGGCGTGGCAGTATGAGAGGTCTAGGGCGGTGCAGCGAAGCTCCCTGACGTGATGGCCTAGAGGGGGCACGATCGGAGGCTTCCAAAGGATTCCACGGCAGAGGATCGACGGTCGGCAGGGCCAACGACAAGGTTACTGGCCACGGGAGGCCAGAGGATCCCCTCCTGAGTGATGGGAGCTCAGGGAGGAGGAGGAGGAGGAGGAAGAAGGAGGAGAGGCTTCAAGAGCCTCTTCCCGATCTAGGAGGCCAAGGGCCTTGCCGATGGTGAACCCACCACCGAAGGAGGAGAAGGTGGCAGTCAGGGGCGATAACTCCGACGAAATGCAACAAAAAAAAACTCAACCAGGCCTAGGACTAAGAGAGAAAAAAGATTGAACTAAATAGGGAGGACTACCTGGCTAGGGGCTGTTGTTTCTCTTGTGTGGCTGTCGGTGGTGCTCTAGATGGTCGCTCTAGCGGCAGTGGTTCATGGGCTTTAGTGTGCTACAAAAGGATTGAAGGAGGTGCTCTGAAGGTGGGGGATTACTCAATTGGCTCTATGGTTTCGAGGGGGTTTTCTCTGTGTTTAAGCGCAGTCCATGGGTCAGTCGGCGGCGAGGGGCTTTATACTCCGGCAGAGCTCTCTCACGTCGTCGATCCTCTCTCGAGTGGCTGGGTGCCATTGTATCGGGTTGAGCTGGAAAATGGCTGGCCAGAGATCATGGAGGTCGAGGAGATATGCTCCGGGGATCTCGGTATATCGCCGGAATCGTCGCCAGAAGACGTGGGGGGTCGCTGGAGATGAAAGGGGCGTCGGAATTATTTTTTGGCTTCCTCTAAGTTCTCTGGTTGATAGATGTGAATGGGTGTATGGGTTGGATTTTAGGCCTGCGAGTGGGCTTTTGTTTTAGGTTTTTTTTTGTTTTTAGGATTTTAAGGGATTTTGGGTTTTAGTTTTAGGGGTTTTTTATGGTTTTAATTAAGGTTTTGATTTTTATTGTTTTAAGTTTAATCAAGTGGTTTTAACTAGGATTTTTGGGTTTATTAGTTTTTTAGGGTTAGGGTTTAGGGATTTTGTTTTAGGTTTTAAGAATTAGGGTTTTGGGTTTAAATTTTAGGTTTTTTATAGTTTTAAGGTTCGGATTTTATGATTAGGGTTTTTGATTAGGTTTTGTGATTTTAATTATGTTTTTTGTGATTTTTAAGGTTTTGGGTTTCATAAATTAATTAAGTGATTTGAATTAGGGTTTTTATGCTTGGTTATTTTAGGTTTTTTATGATTTTAATTAAGTTTAAATGGGTTTAAATGGATTTGGTTAATTGATTTAAGTCTTTGATATGATTAATTTTAAATTTAGATTTAATTAGTTATTTTACTTGATTTAATCAAGGACTTAGTTTAAATTTTGATTTAATTGGTCTTTATTAGGGATTTAATTTTGATTTTGACTTAATTGGTTTTTTGCTTGATTTTTGTTTGGATTAGGGTTTTTATTTAATTAGATTTAATTTTCAATGGATTTTATTGAGTTTTACTTGATTAGGATTTTAATTAGGGTTTTTACTGAATTAATTTGAGTTTTAAATGGTTTACATGTATTTTACTTGATTTTGATTTTAATTAGGGTTTTCACTTGATTAATTTGGATTTTAAATGGTTTAAATGGATTTTATTTGATTTTGGTTTTAATTAGGGTTCTCACTTAATTAATTTGGATTTTGACTCGTTTAAATGGATTTTATTTGATTTTGGTTTTAATTAAATGTTTTATCTTGATTAATTTGAATTATAATTTCTTAAGTGAGTTTTATTTTAGTTTGGATTTTTATTATGGGTTTTTGCTTAAATTAGGCCAAAGTGGGTTTGTGTGGGCCTAAATGGGCTTACATGGGCTAGGGTTTAGGTGGAGTTAGGGTTTAGGTGATGGTCGCAACTAGAGCATCTTTTCAAAGAAGCCTACTACTAAGTAACTGTAAAACTGAGGTGTCTACACCTAGATCGAATTATTAAATTAAACAACTAAATCTTTAGATATGGTCTAAATATAATAAGATTGAGCTTCAAACAATTTCAACTAACTCTAAAGCAAAGCATGTGATAAAAATGAGTATTATGTTCATAGATATTTGATGCTATGTAGGTTTCAGTTAGGCATGTAAATTGGGTTGGGTCAGTCCTAAGTCATCTGCACTACTAGAAAAATCAGATTTTACGAGGACTTATAACGAGCACATTGCGAGGACATGTCCTCGCAATATATTAGCGAGGACTTAACGAGGACATGTCCTCGCAATATATTAGCGAGGACTTTACGAGGACATGTCCTCGCAATAGTCCTCGCAATAATACCCTAAAATTTTAAACACTCGTCCTCTTTCTCAGCCATTGCCCTCTCGTCTCTTCACTCTCCTCTCCTCTCTCACGACCACCTCCGCTGCCCCCTCTCATCTCTTCAACTTCGCACCCTCACCACCACCTCGGCCGCCCCAGCGTGGGCCCCCGCGCCCCCACAACAACTCCACCCCTTCCCCCAGCATGGCCATGTTCCTCCACAACCTCGGCGGCGGGGACGGGGCAACGTCCCGAAATATGTACTCCGCCGCAAAATCCCGACTACGCGCCGCCGTCTCTCCCCTTCTCCTCCGCCAGAACCAGTGGAGGTGCAAACCAGGCTTTCCACGCCATATACTGTGGAGGAGGTTAGGAAGGTGCTGAAAGTGTCGCAGATGGAGGAGGTGAAGGCGAGGTTGAGAAAGGTGAAGGAGCCCTCCATCTCGTACTCCGATTTCATCCAGATCTGCCGCGGTGGC
>JAMKQA010016069.1:0-15429 GCA_024699735.1 Posidonia australis
GCACTAGCATGGCATGGCATATCGCCCTTGGGCGTATAGCAAGCGGCTGAAAAGCCAACATTTCATGGGTGAAATCAAGGAAGATCGATTTTATCGGGAGTACGAGGGTGCCTAACACCTTCCTCGTGCGTAACAGGGATCCTTACCCGCATTCTGGTTTTATTTCATAGACTTGTCCTTTTTGTTGTTTTTTGCATGATTCTTCATGTGTATGGTTTTCCTTGTCTTCCATAATAGATTAGGTGGCGACTCCTTTGTTTTGCTTTTTTCGACGTGATTTTGCCGTCCGATTTCGCATTCATTTGCGGAATCTCCTCGCCGGCATGGTTACACGCAGTATTCAGCTATTATTGACTGTGCCAAGAGGAGAGTCCTAGTCAAGTGTCAAGGCCAAGGATGGTGTGTGGTGCAAAGAACCAGGCCCGGAGAACAAATGAAGATGATTTTCGCAATGAAAGCCTACCGCCACTTATCTAGGGGATGTATGGGATTTTGGCGAGTGTGTCAGTATCTTCTTTTGTAGTTCTGAGGGGGCAAGATATACACGTGGTTTAGGAGTATCTTGATGTGTTTCCTGATGACCTGCTTGGGATGTCGCTGCACCGAGAAGTTGAGTTCCAGATCAACTTGGTGCCAGGATCTAGCTCCATTTCTAAGGTTCCTTACCGGATGGCGCTAGTAGAGTTGAGGGAGCTTAAGGATCAGCTTTAGAAGCTGCTGGGTAGAGGATTTATCAGACCGAGTGTGTCATCCTGGGGTGCACCGGTGCTGTTTGTGAAGAAGAAGGATGGTTCACTCCGCCTTTGTATTGATTATCGGATGCTGAACCAGATCACAATCAAGAACAAATATCCTCAGCCTAGGATTGATGATTTGTTTGATCAACTTCAGGAGGCTTTAGTCTTCTCAAAGATTGACTTGAGATCAGGGTATCACCAGCTGCGGATCCGGGAAACTGACGTGCAGAAGATAGCTTTTCGTACTCGGTATGGCCACTATGAGTTTTTGGTTATGCCATTTGGGTTGACGAATGCACTAGCTGCTTTCATGGATCTGATGAATAGGGTGTTCAGACCCTACCTGGACCAATTTGTTGTGGTATTCGTTGATGATGTACTGGTATATTCCCTTGACGTGTAGACTCACCAGACACACTTGAGAATGGTGTTAGAGACTTTGAGGCAACACCAACTGTATGCGAAGTTCTCTAAGTGTGAGTTTGGTCACATCATTTCAGGCAAGGGAATTAAAGTGGACCCAGCCAAGGTTGAGGCAGTTAGTAGTTAGGCCAGACCCAAGATCGTGACTGAGATCAGAAGTTTTTTGGACTTGGCCGGATATTATAGGAGGTTCATACAGGATTTCTCCAAAATTTCAGTACCCTTGACCAGATTGACACAAAAGGAGGTTCCTTTCATTTGGGACTGGCAATGTGAGGAGGGCTTCAATGAGTTGAAGACTCGACTGGTCACATCTCCAGTTTTGACTCTACCTTCGGGGTGTGGGGGCTTTGCAGTATACTGTGATGCTTGTGGCACAGGATTAGGATGTGTGTTGATGCAGCATCGAAGAGTTGTGGCGTGTGCCTCACGCTAACTGAAGAATCATGAAAGGAATTACCCCACTCATGACTTGGAGATGGCTGCTGTAGTGTTTGCTTTGAAGATTTGGAGACATTACCTGTATGGTGAGTAGTTTGAGGTATTCACAGACCACTGGAGCTTAAAGTATATCTTCACTCAGAAGGATCTAAATCTGAGGCAAAGAAGATGGGTGGAATACCTCAAAGACTATGACTTTAGCCTATCCTACCATCCCGGGAAGGCCAATGTAGTCGTTGATGCCCTGAGTAGGCGCACTCACTTGATGTCCAGTTTGATGATCAAGGAGTGGCGTATGCTAGAGGATTTTGTTGGTTGTAGACCATTGCAGCAGTCTCAAAGACCTGCTGGAGCTTGGGTAGCAAGCATGTCTGTTCACCCAAGGTTACTAGAAACTATTGTAGCTGCTTAGTAACTGGATCCCTTTGTGTAGGAGACTTGGGCTAAACTGGAGGCAGGAGAGGTGCCTCATTTCTCTAAGGGTGAAGATGGAGGACTCTGGTATGATCTGCGCCTGTATGTACCTCAAGTGGAGGATGTGAAACAGAGACTACTTGATGAAGCCCATCAGTCTAAGTATTCAATTCTTCCCGGGAGCACCAAGATGTATAGGGATCTGAGGAAAAACTTTTGGTGGCCTGAAATGAAGAGAGAGATAGCTGAGCATGTGATGAAGTGTGCAACCTGCCATATGGTGAAGATTCAACACCAGAAGCCTAGAGGAATGTTGCAGCCTCTAGATATTCCGGTGTGGAAATGGGAGCATGCCTCAATGGACTTTGTGACAGGACTGCCTAAGACTAGGAGAAAGAATGACACCATCTAGGTGATCGTGGATCGTCTCACAAAGTCAACACATTTCTTACCTATGAGGGTGAATCTCCCAATAGCTCAGTTGGCAGAGTTGTATGTGGCTGAGATAGTCCGTCTGCATAGGGTGCCAGTGTCCATTGTGTTTGATAGGAACACCAGGTTCATATCTAGATTCTAGGGAGCATTGCAAGAGGCCTTTGACACCATTTTTCATTTCAGTTCGGCCTTCCATCGTCAGACAGATGGGCAGACTGAGAGGCTTATCTAGACCTTATAAGACATGTTGAGGGCCTACACCTTGGACTTTAGGGGGAGCTGGGAAGATCATCTTCTATTGGTCGAGTTCGCCTACAACAACAGCTACCATTCCAGCATAGGTATGACGCCGTATGAGGCGTTGTATGGCAGACCCTATAGAACACTTACCTGTTGGGATGAAGTAGGTGAGAGGCAACTTGTGGGCCCAAAGGTTGTACAGTAGTATGCAGAGAAGGTGGACCTAATCAGGAAGAGACTGGCGGCTGCACAGAGCAGGCAGAAGAGCTATGCAGATCGGAGGCGCAGACCTTTGGAGTTCGAGGTTGGAGACTTCGTCTTCCTTAAGGTGTCACCAACGAAAGGCATATTCAGATTTGGGAGGCGGGGAAAGTTGAGTCCTCGCTACATTGGACCCTGCAAGATAATCAGAAGAGTCGGGGAAGTTGCCTATCAGTTGGACTTGCCTCCAGAGTTCTCGGGCGTGCACAGTGTGTTCCACGTCTCGATGTTGAGGAAGTGTTTGGCTACTGCATCGCAAGTGATTCCAGTTCAGTCGGATGAGCTGCAGAAAGATTTGACCATGGTGGAGGATGCTGTGTAGATCCTTGATAGGAAGGAACAAACCCACAGGAATTAGGTGATTCCTCTTGTGCTAGTTCTATGGTAGCATCATGGTGTTGAGGAAGCTACTTGGGAGCAAGAGGCAGACATGTAGTCTCAGTACCCTCATTTGTTTGATCATTGAATTTCGAGGACGAAATTCTTTTGAAGGAAGTATGATGTAACATCTGTGCCTGGTTTTCCATTTAATATAAACCATGGAATTTCCTGTAATTATTTGTATGCGGTTTATAAATGATTAATCCAGGCTGTGTTTGTTGGCTGTGTTCTCTCCTTGTGTTTTGTGCCCCTGGTTTTTCCCTTGTAGTGTAACTTCTTTGGCTTGTGAGTCTGTTATGCAATTGGGACCCGTGTATGGAGTAAAACCCACTTGGGCATGAGCTTGAACCCGGTCAAGAGCCCAACCATGCCCGTAACCTCCCTTCCTTATCTTCTCCACGCCCGTGACCCATTCCCCCTCCTCGCGAGGCCTAGCGGGGAAGGCTGCTCGTCCCGTCCCTTCGACGGTAGGGTGGCTGGCAACGGATCAGCGGAATCCATGGGGATGGCAGGCAACGGTGGCTTTAAAGGGAGGCGTGCAGCGTGGGGGAGGAGCAGAGAAACCAGAGAGAGGGCGAGAGGGAGTGCGAAGGCAGATGAGAGGTCGCCCGCTGAGGAGATCACGCGAGTGCAGGGGGAGGCTGGTGCCGTGCGCAGCCGGAGCTTGAGGACATGCGGGGCTCGTCGAAGCTAAGTACGCGTTCCCCCTTCCGTTTCCCTCCATCAGTTGAGATTTGTTTAGGTTAAGGGATAAAACCATGAATAATGTTGTAAAAATCATGCAAAAATATGGGAAATGTTGGGAAGGTGATGAATCATGTGTTTATGGTGATATGATGCTAATTCGTGGTTGATTCGTGAGATTTTTGTTAAGTATTGTGAAGCATGCTACAGTGACCTCCGTATGAACTTTATGCCTTTCGGAATTTCTATAGAATAGCATGCTTAATGGATTCATGTTTTGATTGAGGGGTTTTGGAGTAGACTTGAAGGTCTACACCCCATGTTTTACTTGCAATTTTTATTGTGACTTTGAGGGGTCCGCTCCTTACTCCCACCTTGGGGAGAAGTGACGATGATAGCTGGGAGGGTTTTCTGCAATTGCAGAAAATGGTATGCCGAAATACTCCCAGGTGGTTCCCTGGACCACTGATTCGCACGACCAAAGGGGGTTCGGTCGACCGAATCAGGGGGTTTCGGATGACCGGACAATTTGGGTCGACCGTTCTAGTAGGGGACTGGTTTAACTGATAGAGGATTCGGAATGCCGAAACATTTCAATCGACCAAATTAGTGAATTTCGATCGACCGGGACCCAATTCGGTATGTCGAATCAGGACCCTGAGCTATTTTGGAAAATATTTGGAAAATGTTGATAAATATGGATAAATACATGATAAACGTATGAGATGCATGGAAATGACTTGTGAGATAATGCATGTAAGTATGTTGATTTTTAATGATGTTTTCCATGAGTCATGAAACATGATTTGTGTGTATAATTTGGACCCATGTGAGGGGTGATTGCATGGTATGATGACCATGAATGAATGTGTGGGTTTGAAAACCCTAAATGATAATGTGATGCATAATGCGTGTGATTTACAAAGAGTTTTATGAATGGAAAATGGTTTTGACAAATGTTTTGAAAAGAGGAATTGCATGTGGTTTTAAAGAGATTAATGAAATTGTAGGAACCACAATGAGACTAGGGCTTGCCGACGAGGTAGTGAGACCTCTAGTGATGTCGGGGACGTGTCCTTGGTTGTGGTTGCCGAGTTTGCGGTCCAAGATAGGAGCCTCGAGACTGTCGTGGTACTGTAAGACCTGGGGTATGGTAGACCTGGACTACCCTCAGTGTCGGTGCTGGACGGGTCTGGGGTTAGAGTCCCCAGGTGCTCGGGCACCAAGGTGTCCCGAGGACTCACTCCGTGCTTGTACCAGTGAGGGTACATTTTGAGGCTGCAGCCGGGGCAGTTGAACTCCAGCGCGGGGTGGTTCACTGCAGCACTGCAGTGTGGGTGTGGTAACATGGAATCCTCACCAACTACTTGTGGATAGGGTGATGCGACCAGTTTTTGGAATGGTAAAATGTTGATTTGTGTGTTGGACTAGTTCCTAGCCCTGAATCGTGATAAATTATGTTAATAATTTTTAAATGATGCTTTAGGCTAGGAAACTAGATGAAATGATTTGCTTCTCCTGTGTTGAGCATAAAGATTTATCAATGAGCATGAGATTTTGAAAGAAAGGAAAGGAAAGTTTGAAATGACATTGTTTTCAAAGTCTTTCTAATCAAATGTGTTGGTTTTTGCAATGGTATTTTTCTAGAGATTTTCTGGCAAATGTTTTCGCAGGTTTTGTCGTTGTTTTTGGGGCACGTATGGGGTGACATTCCTATCACTCACGCGTGTTTTCTTTGTCCCCTTTTGTTTCAGGTGCTTAGGAGTAGGAGTAGTCTAGTCTGATGCATCTTTTCGAGTCACTTTTGCCGCACACAAGTCTGGGTGTTTAGCTTTATTTATTTAGATTCTTTTAGCTGCTCTTGGGTAGTTCCTGTACTATTGTGTAGCATTATGGTGTTACACACACACATAAAATTAACAATTAAATCATTAAAACGTTATGAGCTGCTCCAAATGACTATTTTATCAAAGACATCTTATAACCCGATCATGAATTGTACCAACATAGGATCAAAGAAGTTTTCATTGATTTAGACGTAATTCAACCCACAATGGTCACTAAGGCTAATACAACTAACGACATGGATCAAGTGTGGACTTGTAGCATGAAATTTAGGTAAAGTGACCTAAATACGCACATATCCAACTAGTCCAAACTATATGAGATCAACATAAATATCTAGAATGTAAATAGTCTAAAACTTTGTTTTTTCATAAAACAACATCTATAATAATAGAGCATCTAAATACAAACTCCCACTAAACTGATACATTATCAAATGGTATAACACCCATATGAGCAACATACTCATGAAAGACCATGGGTGGTACTCCTTTAGTAAGTGGATTCATAATCATAGAGTTTATCCCAATATACTGTATAAACAACTAGCCATTTTGGATTCTCTCTTTCACAACCAAGAACTTAATATCTATATACTTATACTTTGAAGAGCTCTTGTTGTTATTAGAATATAGTATTGCAGATTTATTATAACAACATAACTTAAGTGGTCTTTCAATTCCATCTACAATCTGTAGACCCATGACAAAATTCCTTAGTCATATATCCTGATTAGATGCCTAATAGCATGCTACGTACTCAGCTGCTACAATAAAAGGAGCTATAAGTGTCTGCTTGACACTTTTCCATAAAGTGGATCTATGACTATCTTAGCATCCAGTAAAATAGGAGTTAGAATACCCAATAATCTCTAGTGATCTGATTTTCTATACACAAGTATGGAGTCTTTTATTCTTTGCAAATACCACATGACCCACTTAACAGTTTTCCAGTAATCCATACTTGTATTGCTTAAGTATTTACTGAACATGCCAATAATGTACGCGAGATCTGGACACATACAAACCTAAACATACATTAGACTTTCAATTGCCGAAGCATATGGAATCTTCTGCATTTTCTTGTGTTCAAAATCATTCTTAGGGCATTGCTTGGGACTAAACTTGTCTCTCTTAGCTACAAGAGTATTTCTTAGCTTGCACTCACTCATGTCATACCTTTTAAAGACTTTTTCAATATAGTTCTTTTGAGATAATCAAGGAGTACTGTAGACACCCCGATTTTGAGGTGGCTCATAGATAAATTTTCCAGATGTTGCTTTGGATATGCCAAACCCAATCCCATCAGTTAAACCAGCCACAAACCTATAGCAAGCCCGCAACCCAATTAGAAATTTAGACAGATAGGGGAGAGCACCAAGTTAGAGCACCAATGTGGAGCACCGAGCAGGAGCACTACAGTGGCACACCTAGCTGGAGCACCAGACAGGCGCACCTACCTGGCACACCAAGCTAGTGCACAGCCACTTCTCAGGATGCTGACTGCTGGCTTTCCACCTCCCATGTCTGTAACCTTCACCAGCGAATATGCTTTGGAATCTGCACCAGGCTCTTCGTTTACGAGGCTGCCTGCATTCTATGGGAGTTACATTTGTAAAATCCTATATAAGGACCCCCATAGGTAGCCATTTTGAGATCTAGTGCAAGCTATCTACTGATTCCTGCAACCCAATCTCGTTTTCTCAAGCATTCCCTTGCATTCTGAAGCATTTCCAGTCCTTCCAAAGCAACAAGGATCATACTATCGTTGGTCTTCTAAGAAGGAGCACCTTGGACAAGGTAGGTTCTCCTTTCTTTTACTTTCTTTAATCTCAGTTCTTACACCAAATAAAGCATGCCTTGAATTTCACACATAATCCGATTTTTTGCTGTTTATCTAAGTGTTTTATGATAAGACTGTTTATTTCCTGTGCAAGATGCTCAATATGTAAATCTGTATGATAAAAAATCTACACCGTGTAATTTCTATGAGTTGCTTTTCATTTCTATTTCTTTACACAAGGAACCATGATTCATGCACATGTATGCTAGGAAATATGCAGTAAATATGTACTTTATGTATCCATCATATGCAAATGGTTGCTAAGTTCACTCACTCATCTCTTATGCATTAGAATCTTATGCAAGTATTTTCAGCCATAAACCCATGATTTATTATGATTTGGACTTAAATAATGAAAGATTTCCATTTGTTTGCATCCTATCATATCTCAGTTTTTGTCGCCTGCATAACTGATCCAATTAATAAAAAATCATTTATCTCTGAAATCTGGACCAGATTCTGAATCAGACTGCAGTCTGATTCAGATTTTCTAGGGAGTACCATTCTAGAGCACCAACCTGGCGCACCAGAGTGGCGCACCTAACCAGAGCACCACTCTGGCACACCATGCTGGTGTACCAGACTGGTCAGAGAACAAATCACCTTGTTTGCATCTCAGTCTACATTGTTTCCCGGAGGAATTTGATTCTGGTTTTCCTGGTGTTGATTCTTGGATATCATATGTCCTTGCCTGCATGTTTTCTTCTTGAGATAATACTATTTTAAGACTTTTTTTGCACCTTGTATATTCAGTCCATGGCTAAATTCTGGTAGGCTGATTGCCCCTTACTCCTATATGGAGAATCTTATGCATCAGCCCATGATCCAGGTGATATGGTTGAACCTTGTTGCTTTCATCTAGCATGAATAGGATGTGATCTCGTGTGAGGCTTGCAGCCCTTGAGCACGAGGTCCATATATTTTCCCATGCTTTGATTTTTCTATCGTGTTTTCTCGAGTTTACAAGGATTTTACATTGTATAATTTTCTGGAATGCATTTATATATGACATTGCACTACATGAATTTTTGTGTTTTCTTTGGCACATCTTTCTGGCCCCCACAGGAGCACCTAGGTGGCGCACCAAACTAGAGCACCAGTCTGGCGCACCAAACAAGCACATCAGTCTGTTTTTCAGTAGCACACAGTGGTCTTCGCATGGTTTCTAGCAGGATTTCTTGTTTTGATTTACTTCTGATTTTTCTGGTTTTCTTCCGTGATATATCAGGAGGACCCAACTCTGTTTTTAAACATTTTTATGCATGTTAGATCACATTTTGCATATAGTAAAGCAAGGATGAAAATTGCTCAAAGTACTTAGATCCTTGATCTTATTTATGTAATATTTTTGCATCAATGTTTGACCCATTATATTAGCGATACTTCTGAGCATTAGGACACACCCTGCACTCCATGCACCCTTATTTTAGCATAAGACACCACTCACTTAGCTTGGCATGGCATATCGCCCTCGGGCGTACATAAAAGGTTGAAAAGCCGACATTTCATATAAGTAAACGAGAAACCCATAGAAAAACTGATTTTCCGGGCGCACGAGGGTGCCTAATACCTTCCTCGTGCGTAACAGTGATCCTTGCCTGATTTTTTGGTTTATGACCTTCTTTTCCATTGACTTCTTTTCCATGATTTGAGCATTTTTAAATGGTTTTTCTCGTCTCCCATTTTTAATAGACTAGGTGGCGACTCCTGCACTTTATTTTTATTTCTACCATGAGCTTGCCGATCCTCGCTCATTTGGCCTTCCGCGCCAAGCTCGAGGCTGTCGCCAGCATGGTTACAAGTACCGTGAGAACGATCTCGAACTATTTCGATTCCTAATACAAAAGAAGCTTCACGAAGATCTTTTATCTCAAATTTGTTTAAGAAAAATTTCTTAGTCTCTATGAGTAAGTCCACATTATTAATAGCAAGAAGTATGTCATCAACATTCAAGACTAAGAAAATACATTTTCTTTCACTGACCTTATGGTATACACAATCATCTACTAAATTCACTTCAAAACCGAACGAGATGACAACTTGATGAAATTTGTGATACCATTGACGGGATGCTTGTTTTAAACCATAAATGGACTTCTTAAGTTTGCAGACAATTTTCTTTGTGTCACCTAATGCAAAGTGTTTTGGTTGTACCATATAAATTATTTCATCAATGTCACTATTTGAGAAACGCCATTCTTATATTCATTTGGTGTAACTCAAGGTCAAAATGAGCAATCAATGTCATCATAATCCGAAAAGAGTCTTTCGAAGAAACCAGAGAGAAAGTCTTTTTATAGTCAATGCCTTCTTTTTGAGTAAAACCCTTAGTGACAAAACGAGCCTTATATCTTTCCACATTGCCTTATGAATCTCTCGTAATCTTAAATATTCATTTACAACTAATAGGCTTCGCGCCTTTAGGTAATGGGATAAGATCCCAAATGTCATTGTCGTTTATGGATTTATACTCATCATTCATGGCATCTATCCACTTTTGAGGATCAAAACTGTTGATTGCTTGATGGACATTGATTGGATTATCATCCATCAAGTCATTATCAGCTTGATGTTCTTGGAGAAATATGACATAATCATCTGAAATCGCACTTCTCTTCTCTTTAGTGGACCTTTTAAGTGGCATTGGTTCTTGAAGGAGTTGAGTTTGTTCTTATTGAATATAAAGAGGATTGACAATGTCTTGCTTCGGATTTGTCTCTTGAGCAATGTCATAAATTAATTCCAAATCATCGTCAATAACAATTGTAGGAAGAAAATTAAATTTCTCTTCAAAGAAAATGTTTTTACTATTATATTCCCCCTCAAACTCTACTTCTTTAAGAAGCCTAGCATTACCCATCTCACAAAATGATCTAGTAATGGGATCATAAAACTTAAAACCCCTAGACCTTTCAGAATATCTAACAAAATAGCAGCTGACGGTCCTTGAATCCAGTTTCTTTTTCTTAGGCTTGTAAAGTCTAACCTCAACTGGACAACCCCACATATGAAGATGCCTAATACTGGGTTTCTTCCCAATCCATAATTCATAGGGGGTTTTAGCTACTTCTTTAGCCAATACTCTTTTTAAAATATAAGTTGCAGTCTTAAGTGCCTTGCCCTTGAGAAATTCTAGTAAGGTAGAATGACTAATCATACTCCTCACCATGTCCTTAAGTGTTCTATTGCTCCTCTCAGCAACACTATTCATGACTGGAGAACTAGACACGGTATATTGAGGAATAATACCACATTCTTCTAGAAATTGGCAAATGGGCCTAGACGTTGTTCACCGGATCTATCATATCTACCATAATACTCACTACCACGGTCAGATCTAACGGCTTTGATTCTTTTGTTGAGTTGATTTTTAACTTTAATCGTAAATTGTTTGAACACATCCAAGGCTTGTGATTTTTCATGAATAAAATATAAGTAACCATAACGTGATCATTCAAAGATGTCGTAGGGAACGGTCCACAAATGTCCGTATATATTAGTTCTAAGACGTCTAAACATCTTTTGACACCTAATCTTCTAACATTGGTTTGTTTTTCTTTATTACACTCAATGCAGCTTTATTAGGTTTTAGTTTTCTTCTGCCCTTATGTCACGGCCCAAATTTTCCACAATAATTTAAACAAATTAAATTCCGAGAAAACTAAAGCTAAACAAAAAATATCTAACTACCAGGAACCTATGTGTGCGGCTAGGAAACCCCGATCTATATGCACTACGCTATACCAAACGCATGTCTGCACCTGTAAGCCAAAACGACATGGAAAACGCATGAGTGAGCAAAGTCACCCAGTACGCACCCCATGAAAACTACGGAAAACAAAACTATAATCATTTTCCTTTTAAATTCCTTTCGCAAACCATTTTCTCAAAACCTCATAAATCAAGCCTACACTGGCCAAAACCACAAACCAAGGCTCTACTAGCCCAAAGCCACAAGCAAAGGCCCTCAATGGTCAAAACCACACATAGTGAGTTAGGAAGCCCGACGCCAGGCAACCTAACTCTTGCCACACGCAGTCCACTGAGGAGCAACCCCAGAGTTCTGCACTGCCATGGTGACGGCCACCCTGTGTAGGAGCGTTCACCGTCCCACGATTCCCCTCTCTCAGGAGAACCCTCAGAAGCCAACCCCTCACTGGGAAGGTTGTCCTGTCTCTCAGGATGCTACTAGCTACGGGGCACGTGTCCCACCTACACTGGCCACCATAGGGTACGCCTCCTCACAGCGTCCTCCACACACGGTACTCAGGAGGGAGTGTCATACCTCCACACCTGACAACACCTGAGCCTCAGTGCTTACAACGACAGTAGGAGTATCATACCTCCCCGTCATGCCTCAAGACACCTCAACCCGCGGACCGCAACCCTAGCCTCGAGACGACAGTCAAGGAGTCTCATACCTCCAAGACCCGACGCCCCACAGCCTCAGGTATCTCGGCCCCCCGACCTCAACAGGGGACATCACGCCCGACTACCCGAGAATGTCGTCACATTCCCTAGTCCCGACGACACGGTCCCACGCTGCCTCAGCCCGCACACAGAAAACTAAGAAATCATTTTCCAAACTAGGCCAACCATTTCCTCGAAATCCATCTTTTCAAACCATTTTCATATCTTTTGAAAACTCTTCCAAAACCTCGACAAAACGGCACATCAGGTGTCCCAAGGGACCACGACTGATGGCCCACAATGCCATCTCATAGGGACAAAGAATTGGCATCCAAAAAGTCATCGAAAACAAATTTGCAAACTCATTTGGGCCCCATAATCAGCATGCCGAAATCAAGTTCGGTATGCCGAAAACCCCTAGTTCGGTAGGCCGATCTGGATCGATCGACCGAATCAAGTCAACGGTCAACACTCAGGCTAAATTCTGTATACTTTCCAAAAACAGATGACCGAAACTCGACCAGAGAACCTAAACTAATAGAAAAATGGTATGCCGAAATCCCCTGATTCGGTATGCCGTTTCCGTTCGGTATGCCGAATTCTACGAAACCAGAAATTGGCCCAAACCCTATTGTCCGGAATCGTCCCAACTGGGACCTCCGATTAGACCTCCTAAACAAATACCAAAAATCTTGCATAAAACATATGATGTAGATCCTCGAGTCTACTCCAAAACCCAACAAACAAAACTAAAATCCATTCACAATGCATCAAGATATAAAATCACAAAGGTAGAAGGATCAAAAGGACCCAAAACACACCATTCGCCATAAATGCCAATAAATGCTCCATAAATACACAATAAATCATAATAAATTCTAGAAAGGTAGACTTACCTAGATTTCATGCAATCCTAGCATTTTCTACCAATGTCATGTTCTCTATTACTCGAAGTGGAGATGCGTACCTGAGAAACACCTCTCGCGATCTCCGACCGACTCCGGCTGACTCCGGCGCAACCACGGCCACAGGGCACACCATGTGAGCTCCGCACACCACCACGAGCAACCACAGCCCTCCGCTTTGCTCCCTCGACCTCTTCCTCTCTCTCGGCGCGCGTGAACAAAGGAGGTAGGGGAGACGAGTGGAAAGAAAGAAGGAGAAGGAGAAGGAGAAGTGGGGAGGAAGGGAAAGAAGGTGGAGGTGGAGAAGAAGAAGTGTGCCACCGAGGAGGAGGGGAAAAGAAGAAGAAGGAGGAGACGGCGATGGGTGGTAAGGAGAAGTACGGTGCGGCTTATAAAGCATGCGCCTGCAGTAGCTGAAAACGTGCCCACCTACGCATCTCAGCCACCGACACACCGCATGAGCAGCTAACCGCCAGCCACAACCAATGAGGCCAACTGCAAGCCTCAACCACTAGGCCACACATGCGGGCCCCACGGGGACCCCACACTTGGGCCCCACACCCGGGCCCCACATGCACAGTGCACAATGCATAGTGTCAACCACGCACAGGGACACGCAAATATAAGCCAGTCCACGAGGCTCAAGCCCAAAAGCACAAAACTACACAACAGCCTCGGAATAGTAACACCCGTCTAGGAATAAAATTCATAAAATGTAAATAATTACAAAATAAATTTTACGGGTGTTACACATTATCCTTAAAAGTAGATGCCATTTAAGCACTTTCTGTCTTATCTTGCTTTAGTCTTTCTTCCTCTTGCACATAATAAGAAATGAGCTCATTGAGAGTCCTTTTTTTCTTTCTGCTGGCAATTATAATTGATCTTGAATTAATTGAATTACTGAGAAAGAGAAATCAAAACTAAATACACGAGCAAGTCTTCTGACAACTCTAACTTAAATACTTTTAGTTTTGATGCAATGATAAACATATCAAAAATGTACTCCCTTACGTTATCCTTTGCCTTGTACCTCATAGAAATCAAATTTGCCAATAGCGTACTAGTTTCTACCTTTTCATTCTTGGCGAATTGTTTCTCAAGGTCATTAAGAAACTTTCTAGCAATAGTTTCTTCAAACATAATACCCTGAAAGGTTTCTCGAATGGCATGTTTAATGATCATCAAACTTAGCCTATTGGAACGCTTCCAGTTTTCATAAGTTTTCTTGTCCTCAGTCGAACTATCGGACTCTAAAGTAGGAGTTTTTTCCATCCTAAAGGCTAAATCGAAATCTTGCACCCAAGTTTTATCATGGCATTCTTTTTCCAATATTTGAAATTGACACCATTAAGCATTAGAATTGAGTTTATGTTGGCACTAATTGAGGCAGATGCATTTACTGAATAAATACAAAAATAGTTTAAAAATCATAAGAATATTTAGTCCCATGTGAATCATATTAATCTTTAAGAATAAAGAAACAAAAAAATAAATTCAACTGACGGTGAGGTCCATCTCAAGATACCTAATGCAATATCAACATTTAGCCTTTAGGTAAAAATGCCAACTTGAAAGTGATACTCTTCATTGTAGTAATCAAATTTTGACAATTAGTCTTGTCAAATAAAAGTCTTCCTTTGGGTCGACTAGTTACCCACATGGCACAACTATATAAATGTTACGAATTTATTACCACAAGTGTATTTGATATTCAACCAAATAGTAATCTTCTTTTGGACCGATCATTATCCGCATGAATCTCAAATACACTAACATCTTTCTATCTTAAATAGACTAACCTAGACAAAAGAGCTTATTTTGGTAGGATGTTGTTTTAATCAATCTATTCTTAAATAGAAGACAATTTAATATTGATCATCAATAATGAATTTATTTGATTCCAAAAGTCATGGTCTAACTATTATTCATTAAGGCATAGTAATTTAAAATTCAATTAACATAAAGTGAATGCTAACATGAATAATATGATAACCATGCAAAGACATTTGGAAGAAATGTCAAAGTTCAGAGACTATACAGTAAAATTCCAGAAAATCCAGGACTAAATAAAAATTATAAAGTTCTGCTAGATTTTCCATTAAATTAGATGTCATTATAGAGTTTCCTTGAATTAAAATAAAAACTCCAATAAATAGCATAAATACAAGGACAACCATGCAAATATTATAGAATAACTAATTGAATAGTTAAATGGATTCAAACCAGATCCGATTACCTGAAAAGTCAAAAGTCCTAATGTAACACCCCAGTGCTACACAACAGTACGAGAACTACCCAAGCTTAATTACAAGCAACAAAGCAGCAATAATAAACAAATAAATCTCACTACCCAGACCTGTGTGCGGCAAACGTGGCTCGAACAGATGCACCAGACTAGAACTGCTCCA
>JAMKQA010016070.1:0-21328 GCA_024699735.1 Posidonia australis
CAACAAGTACAAAAAAAGAAAAAGAAATTGAGAATACATAAAGATTAATCATAATCCTAGATATGTAAAGCTACGACAAGATGTGAAATTTGAAGACGAAGAACCTGCTAGAGATGCGAACAGGAGACAGAGGAAGAAGTACGAGAGGTAGGAAGTCTTAGTCATCGTCGTCGTTGCTGATGATATGCTGCTGCGATATCTTATTCTTTGAGGTGAAGTTTGTATGGCATGGGGATGTATTTATGGTGTGTAGGTATCTATTTCTGGTGCTAGCAAGTAATGGTAAGAACCACAGATATGTACATGTATCACGTAAGATTTGCACATTTAAAGAATCTTCCCAGATATGGAGTAAAATTGATGAAGAATCTTACCACTTATGTGGTTATTGGTTTTTTCTTATTGTATTTTACCATTTAAAGAATCTTACCATTTAAAGAATCTTCCCAGATATGGAGATGCATTCTTTCTCTCAAACTCTTGGTTTGAAAAAAAAAATTGGAGTTAGGGTATTGAGATGCATTCCATTTAATGTATTTGATATTTGCATATTTTATTTAAAAAGGACATTCTTGATCATTTTTATATTCATAAAATAATTTGTAATAAATATTAAAATCAATTTTTTTTTTTGAATCACAATGTATATATATGTGCATATCTATGATTTATAATTCTTCTTTAGATCACAATCATTAAATTTAAATTTTACTGTTTTAAATTTTATTTGTAGAGAACACAAAAAATAAAAATTTCATATTTCAATATTTACGAATTATGGATTGCTTAGAATTTCTTTTTTTTTACTCATATGATTGTGAAACATTCACTTATTGATATGTATTTTTTGGATCCATGTTTATAAAAACATTATAAATGTTAATAGATTATTTTTGAATAAAAACCAAGTTATACAATTTTTTACAACATTTTCATGGATGAAATACTATTACTTCTATTTCTCCAATGATATCTAGATAAACATAAATATGTCAGCATGTAAAGTGCATGTCAACACTTTTACTTTTTTATTTTTAAATTTCATGATTTACAACAAAAATGCAATTGTTATTTCTTACTTATAGTCTAAATTACGAAGATGGTTGTCCACACGAGGTCCTCACTAAGCGCTTTAGTGAGGACATTCTATCCTTGTAATAAAGTTTACCACAAAATCCATTTTATGAATATGTTTCCTCGCAATGTGCATGCTAAATATATTGTGAGAACTTGGCAAGGAAATATGTTCTCGCTTGCTATTTTCTTACGATGTCCTCACACATTTCTGATGTAGAATAAAAAAGTGAATTTTTGCGAGGACTTTTCCTCATGATGCCCTTACAATTTCTAGAATAGAAAAAAAAAAAAAAACAACAACAATACTTGGACTTGCTTAATTAAATATTTAAAACAAAAATGCTATCTCAAACACACACACATTAGATATCCACACAAGTTACATATGTGCTTATCTTTTGTCACGCCTTGTAGTGCGCAACTTACAAGTAACTACCAGTTCTATCTAATAATAATTAAATCAAAAACTAGCTAATATTTAATAATAAAACTCTATTTAACCACCTAAAACCTGTGTGTAGCTAGTGGCTCTAAAACACGTATACTAGGCTAGATTGTACTCACTAAGCTGCACTTGAAAACAAAACACCAAACAAAACGCGTAAGTGACCTCAAGTCACCTAGTACATGCTTACCAAGAAAATTAGTGGAAAACCATGAAAACTACAAATTTCAGTGCTTAAAATCCAAACAATAACAAAAATCTATTCAGAAAATTCTCCAAGTAATTACTTTTAAATCATGCTTTTCTTAACTTATTTTCTTTCTGAGATCTTATGCAACTTTGAAACCACTTTCATGCACTTTGGAGAAACACATCCATGACTAGAATCCAACCTAAACACAAGTCCATGCAAAGCCCAAATCATAAACCATGGTTGAAACTAGTCTAAATCACAAATCTCATCATAACTAGAATCTGGCTAAAATCACAAGCCAAAACTCAAGTCGATTCTAGCTTACAACTAACACACAGCTCGAGTCAAAACCAGTGGTACTACCTTAGCCAAAGGTGACCAGGTCATAAGCAGTTGGCGAGGTAACAACCCTGATCTCACTACACTACTACGGTGAGCCTCCCCGTGTTGGGGGTGTGATCGCCTCAGCCAACATACCTCACTTTATGACTTTTATTTTCACATTAGTACGGGAATGTGTTCTCTTAACCCCCCAAGTGGTGTCCAGACACCCGGGTTTTCTTCTCAATGCCCAGCCAACATTGCCAAGTAGGGTAACCTAGTCTCTTTCACCTAGGCCCCAAACCATGGCAACCATGCCTTTAGACGGTACCTTTTTCACTTGGGTCATGAACCGATATGATCTCTGCTTTGCTGTTACGTGAATCCAGGAAAACACGAAAATCCTTTTTAAACATGTAATTATCCTTTCAAAGCCATTTTCTAAAGATTTTCATTATATGAATTCTTTTCTAGAAATCATTATCTAAAGCATCAGGATTTCCACCAAAAATAATCTCATTAAATTATCATATTAAGGCCATTAAGAGTAAAATTATAAATTCAAGAATTAGTGGCTCGAGGACCTATTTCGGTAGACCGAACCAGGTTTAGTATGCCAAAATCCTCTGACTCGGCATATCGAATTCATCTAGCATATCGAAATCTTCTGATTCGACATACCAAATTCATCTGGTATCCAAACCAAACAACTGCCAAAAAAATAGTTGTCTCGCCAAAAGCCAAGATTGTTGGAATGGGACCCTTGGGCGAACCCATTTTTGGTGCTCCACAAATTCTGTAAAAATCGACATTCCTAGCATGCCAAGTCTACTTTCATTTGGGACAAAGTTTGTTGAAATCCATTAAGTGTAGGACGAGATATCAAAATCGAAAAATAAAGAGCACCTTTTAGAATATTGTAGCTCAAACATAAAATTCCTATAAAAAATCTCCAAAATTAGTTGATAAATCATGAAAAATTCATGAATTTGCCGAATATTCACAAATCTAACATCCCTAGCCATTTCCATGATTTTTAAACCAACATTGCATCATTTAATCAAATTTAAATTAAACAGAGAACAGAAGATCGGAGGGGACGTGTACTCGATCAAGGTCTCCGGCAAACCTCTGCCCTCTATGGTAAGCTCACCACAACCATCGACATCTCTCGAGCTCGCCTAACCTCCGACGAGTCTTCCTTCCTCGATGGCCACTGCTCTCCAACCCTCAGCCCTCTCTTTCTTTTCTTTCTTTGTCTCTGGATTTCCTTTCCACTCTCTCTTCTTTCCTTCAGGCTGCCACCCCAACACTGTTCCCTTTCTCCATTTTATGGCAGTTGCCCATTTGTCATCGTTTGTCAACGACAAGTGTCGAAAATCTCAACGGATCTGAGCTAATGGTACCCTGATCTCAAGTCTATCTTAAAGAAAATTGATGCTCCTTGTAACTAGTCAAATAGATCATCTATCTTAGACAATGAATACTTAATCTTGATCGTGGTTTACTATTCGATAGTCTATGCATAACTGGAGTGAATCGTCCTTCTTCTTGACGAACAATACTAGTGCTCCCTAGGGTGATATATTTGGACGGATGAATCCTTTGTCCAATAGTTCTTACAATTGAGTTTGAAGCTCTCTTAATTCAATGGGTGCCATCCTGTATGGGGCCTTCGAAATGGAACTGGATGCTAACACTAGATCAATCAAAAAGTCTACTTCTCTGTGTGACAACATACCTGGCAACTCCTCTGAGAAGACATGTGGGTACTCTTGAACAACTGGTGTATCTTGTACCCTTAATACTGGCGAGGAGGATGCCGTCACGTAAGCCAGGTAGCCCATAGTGCCTTTTGCTAGATGACAGTGGGCCTTGATGGTCGAGATCACTTTCTTAGATTCTTCCAGATCCCTTGTACCAAACACCATCCTTGGCCTAAGCATTCCGCCAAAATTCTCTTCTTTGCACAGTTTATCATCACAAAATACTGTGTTAGTTAGTCCATTCCTAGAATAACATCATATTCTTGCATGTCTATCACAATCAAACTGGCCTTGAATCCCTTGTCTCCTAGTTGCACATCGACTGACCGTAAATACCTCTATGTTAAGTTGTGCTCTCCCAATGGAGTTACCACGACAAGATGAAAAGCCAACCTATCTAATCTCTTCTCAATCTTAGCTGCAAACAACTCAGAAATAAAAGAGAATGAGCTTCCTGAGTTGAATAAAACTTAGGCCATTCAGTCAGTCACAAGAAAAGATTCTAAAATATACATCATAACCACGATCATTATTACTACTACTAATAATAGTACTGGTTACACCACAACCTTAAAAGTACAAATTACATAGTCATTTACTGCTTCTTACCCTCTACAACATCCCCTGAAGAACTAGCATTTGGACCAAAGATGGTGAACACTCTTCCTTTGGTCGACGAGCGAGGCATGTCTCTTGCTGGCTTTGGCAAATTCAGACATCTTTTCTAATAATGTTCGGTCTTCTAGCAATTGTAGCACACCACCCTATTCATGCTCTTTTGTTGGACTCTACATTGCACTACTATGTGCCCCATGCGACCATAGATATGACAAGGTCCTCTCATCGAGCCGCAGCTTGAGCTGGTCTAACTATATCCGACACTTGGCCTTCTAGTGACGTTGTGTCCTTTCTCAAAGACTGTATCAGACCGCACTTTCCTCTTCTTTCCAAAACTCCTAGAACTTCCAGAGCTCGAGGTTCTAATAGATCGCCTCAAGGTGAATCTCTTCTCCTTTCCCTAGGGGTACTCTAGGAATAGTCGGCAATCATCATCATAATGGGCCTCCAACACCACTGCATTGGCCAAAGTTTAGCATCGTTGGTCGAGGACCTTTGTTCTGAACGCTGGATGTAGCGCCACCTAAAACTTCTTTGCTCAACGCTTCTCGATGTCAAATGACTATGCAAACTGTTCTAGCCAATGGAATGTGGCTTCATACTCTGCCACGAACATGTTCCCCTACTTCAGGTTCCGAAAGTCTCTATTCAACTTATCTTTCTCATGCTCTTGAAAGTACCTTTCATAAAGTACATCTCGGAAATCCTCTCAAGATATCATTAGCAAGTAAAGAGTTAGGGAACTTCATCCGGTGTGTGGCTCTCCACCACTAGTCGGCTCCTCCCTTCAGCTGAAATGTGGTCAACCTGTGACCATGCGGGTGGAACCCTAGCGCAGCTCTCCTACTACCGGGTGTGCGTGGAAACACACGAGGAGATCCGATATGGTCACGGTAAAAATGGTGAATCCAGAAGAAGAGATAAGACCCAGAAACACCAAAGGAAGACAAAAAGGTTAAGGAAGGGAGTGGCCACCTAGTCTTTTAATGGAAAGACGAGGAAAACTAAGAAAAAATCTCAAGAAAATCAAGAATCAAGCAAAATGCAAGGAAAAGTATGCTCCATGCCTAATGGACAATGCAAGATGAATGCGGAACAGAGAAAGGGTAAGGATTCTGGTTACGCATGGGGAAGGGGTTAGGCACCCCCATGCGCCCGAGAAAACTCGGTCTTTCTAGGTTTTCCTACTGTTAATGGTCTGCTAAATGTATGCTTGCTTACTCTATATGCTCATGTATGAAAATGACTGAAAACATGCCAAATCAAGGTAAAGAAATGAAATAAAGGGAAAAAGTTAATCTGAGGGTCAAATGTAGGCATGAATAATGCCGCTTTGCTGTACGCCCATGGGCGATGAGGAAAATCGTGAAATACTAGGAAAGTGTCTCACAAAACAGCAGAATATGGGGAAAAATCCAAGAAAATCAAAAAGGGGAAAATAATCCTCATTTCGGGACAATGTCGGCTTTGTAAGCCTTTTACTGTACGCCCTCGGGCGATGGAAAACCAAAACAAGTGAAAATCACGGAAAACCGGGGAAAATCTAGAAAACGGGGAGAAAACCAAGCCGGAATCAAGCTAGGAAAACATACGCAAAGTCGAGAAGAAAAGACGAGAAAATCTGTGCAAGAAGATGTGAAAAGCCATGCAAAATGCAAGTGTGAATGCAAATGTGAGAAGTCTAGGGGGTTTTATGCAAAAAGCCCAAATTCCGAGGAAAAACTAGAGTTCAGAAGCCCAAGTTATAAAAAATGTATAGGAAAATACATTCTATGAAGAAATCTGGGGGCAAATGTGCATTCCTTGTAAAAATGAAATTCTCTAGGGGTCAGAATGCAATTTTATTACTAAAGCATGCATTTAAATCAATTCTTCATTAAAATCAGGGTAAAAAAGTAAGAAAAATGTCTCAGAAATGATCCAGGAAGTTTCAGGGGCAAAATGGTCATTTTACCCCTGAAAACAGGCAATTAGAGTAATTACAGTAAAGTATGAGGGCTAAACTGCAAAATTCACTGTAAACCAAGCAATCAGGAAGTTCTGATGAAATCAGGGTAAACAGTGCAATTTACAGTGAAATAAAGCTCACAGAAGCATTTCAATAAAGTTTGAGAGTTAAAATGCAATTTCCAGAGAAAACAAGCTTCTGGAAACTTTTAAAACAAATTCAGGGGCTCTTATGCAACTAAACCACAAAAATGAACATTCTGGAGAGTTTCTGCAAAGTCTAGGGATTTAAATGCAATTTTCCCAGTAAAAATAAACTTCCAGAAAAGTTTCAAAGAAATATGAGGACTAAAGTGCAATTTAACCAACAAAAATAACTCTCCAGAGAGTTTCAGAAGAATGCAGGGGCTTAAATGTAAATAAACCATCAAAAATGAGCATTCTGAAACATTTAAAAGAATACAAGGGCTTCAATGCAATTTTGGCAGTAAAAAATAAACTGTTAGAAAGATTCCAAGGAAATCGAGGGTCTTATATGCAATTTACTTGAAACAAAATACATTTTATAAACTCTGGAGGGCTTTTATTAAAGTTTTAAACTCAGAAAATATTATTTTAAATGTTCAAGGTAAAACATGTAATATTTTCAGTTAAAACATTATTCGAAAGATTTTAAGAAAAAAGACTGAAAGACCTACTTGTAATAAAAGGACCTAAAAGTAATGCAAAAAGGACCTAAATGTAAGAAGAATTAAAACTTTTGAATTTTATTAAAAAAATGTTTTAAGAGTTTTTTATTTAATAAAAAGAAACGACAGCGCCGACGACGGAGCTCCGTCACCGACGGCCGTCGAAGGAGACTAAAGAGGATTATCTGGGGTTTGATCTAAGATCAGACCCGACAGGAAGTGATAGGGGAGAAGAAGAGGGGGATCTGTCAGATCCAATATCCAATCAGGAATCAGACGGTGGGAATGGTCTCCCCACCTCCTCCGCTGTTGCGGAACTCCAGTGATAGTGCTGGGGAAGAAGGCCCCTCCGGAAGCCGATGGAGCGGTGGTCCTGAGCTCCGGGATGCTTCGAGTGTTTCCCTGCATCCTCCGGAGTGAAGCAGAGGCTGATGGAGTGGCGGGGAAGGCTGCCTGTCGTCGCCATGACCTCCTCCGACGGGCGACGCTGCTGGGGGGATCCAGAGCTTGTGGCACGATCTTGGAGGCTCCGAAGACCTCGCGGGACATGACAGAGTGTTGTTGGAGCATCGGAAGTGTGCGGAGCGGCGGGAAGCATGCGCTCTTCCTCTGGAGGGGTCGTCTTCTCTAGCGACAGCTACTTTGGGTGCGTTCTCTGGCGATCGACGTGCTGGCTGCTGGGAGCGATGGAGCAGCGATCCGATGGGCTAAGGAGCACCGGGGAGACCAGAGAAGGTAGAGAATGCGATCGGAGATTCAGGACACTTCCCGGATTGCCCCCCCCACCTCTGTCGCCGGAGAACGGCGACGGTGGGGCACGGTGGAGTTCCACTAGCCAATGAATCACTCTGGATCCCTTGGAGCTGCTCCAGGAAGAGAGGGAGGGACCTATAGGACTAGAATTCTAGCTATCAGGAAGGATCAGGGAAATGTACCTTGTTGGAAACGTCTCATCGAAGCTCTGGAAACGGATGCCTCCCTCCTCTGCGATGGCTCTGGCACTGGAATTCTCTCAGCTCCTTATATAGGTGAGCAGAGACCCAGCGACCCACTCCAATAGGGCACTAAACACGCTAACAGAAACCATAACTAACCACCTGACCCACTAACTGGTCCCATAACAACCTAACAAACTCTAACGGTTGTCCCCCTACTGCTCCCTCTTGTACCTTGCTCGTCGACAGGATGAACGGCGATCCAAGCTTCTCCGGTGACCCATCCAGCGGCTGGAGATGCACCGGTGGCTTGCTGGATCAGTGGTGAAATCGACTGGAGGCTGAGCTCAGTAAGGAAGAGTGACTGAGGCTAAATCGTGAGGGATTAATGGGATCCAATGGGTTCAGTGGGGGAGGAAGGGAAAAAAATATATGAATTGTATTTTTTGGGTAAAAATTAATAAGTAGAGATGGTAATGAGTATGGAGAGGATGAAATCAGATGTTGGGATGGAAGAAAAAAGTTAAATTGTTTATGATGGGCTTTCATGGACTTTGGGGCCAAGGTGGACTCAATTGGGCTCAATGGGCCTATGTTGGCATTCTGGGCCCAAAAAAAAGGCTAAACGGGTCTTGTGGGCCCAAGTGAACTCAGTTAGGGTTTAATGGGCCCATGTGGGCCTTCATGGGCCCATGTGGGCTTCCATGAACTAAATGGGCCTTATTAGGGTTAGAGCTCAGCCACCACATCTCCATCTTGCAAAAATAGAATATTGGGGTGTCTATACAACCACACCCACTTCTCTGCTGGTCATTACATCCCTTTCAGAATCTTCTTGACCTCTAGGAGTCACGCTTTGCTCTCCATTGATGTGTTGCGACCATCGAAAGTTGACGTGCGCAACCGTCGAAATTGCGTGATCTAAGGGTCCTCCTTAGCTCCATCCTTGTTACCACCTTTGAGGGACTGGACCAACCGCTACATCATATCTCCAAGCTCGTGGTGCATCTTTGTCCAGGCATTACCTTCTTCCACGCTAGAACCGGAAGTTGATGCCCTCCCTCAGCCTCTACCTCTACCAAGCGGCATTTCTCTACCACCAAAAGAACAAAAATACAAAAGTCAGGTGCTAATGACGCTATTTGTGTAGTCCTATAAAGCCACTAGTCCAGACAATACTAAGTCGGTACACTTAGTGTAACCTAGGTTTTGATACTACACTGTCACGCCTTGTAGAGCGTAACTTACAAGCAAGTACCATTTCTGCCCATTGATAATTAAAGCAAAAACTAACTAATATTTAACAATAAAACTATATTTAACCACCCAGAACCGGTGTGCGACTAGTGGCTCCAAAACACGTACACTGGGCCTAGAATGCACTTACTAAGTTGTACTTGAAAACAAAATACCAAGCAAAAATGCATGACTAACCTTAAGTCACCTAGTACATGTCTATCAAGAAAACCAACAGAAAACCACGAAAACTATAGATTATGGTGCTCAAATCCGAACCATAACAAAAAACTATTTAGAAAATTCTTAAGGCAGCTTCTTTTAAATCATGCTTTCTCTCTACTTATTTTCTTTCTAAAACCTTATGCAACTTTGAAACCACTTTCATGCACTCTAGAGAAACACATCCACGAATAGAATCCAGTCCAAACACAAGTCTATGCAAAGGCTAAATCATAAACCATGATTGGAACTAATCTAAATCACAAATCTCATCACAACTAGAATCTGGCTAAAACCACAAGCTAAAACTCAAGTCGATTTTAGCCTAAAACCAACACACAACTCAAGTCAAAACAGTAGTGCCACCTTGGCCAAAGATGACCAAACACAAGTAGTTGGAGAGATAGCAACCCCGACTCCACTGCACTGCTACGGTGAACCTCCCCGTACTGGGGTTGCCATCGTCCCAACCAATAGACCTCACTTTATAACTTTTATTTTCTCATAAGCACGGAGATGCATTCTCTTAACGCCCCAAGTGGTGTTCAAACACCCAAGTCTTCTTCCCTAGGCCTAGCCAATATCGCCAAATAGGGTAACCCAGTCTCTTCCACCCAAGCCCCAAACCTTGGCAACCATGCCTTCGAACATTTCCTTTTTCACTTGGGTCACGAACCCATATGGTCTCTGCCCTATTGTTACGTGGATCCAAAAAAACACATAAATCCTTTTTAAACATGCAATTATTCTTTCAAAACCATTTTCTAAACATTTTTATTACAGAAATTCTTTTCCAGAAATCATTATCTAAAGCATGAGGATTTCCAACAAAAACAAACTCATTAAATTATCATATTAGGCCATTAAGAGTAAACTTAAAAATTCAAGAATTAGTGGCCCAATGACCTGTTTCGATAGACCAAACTAGGTTCAATATGCCAAAATCCCCTCACTAAGCATACCGGATTCATCCTTTGGAGCCATAATTGATGATCCCATGACTACGCAGCTGCAACAAATGTCGATCATCGCCTAGCAGTTGTAGGGACTAGCACTTGCGCTCCAACTTTTTTCAGGTTTGTCCTCCCCGACTCCCGAGTTACCTTTGCAACCAACCCTAGGACCATAGGTTTCACCCACCACGCCACCCCCGCAATCGTCGTCGTCCCTTGTCTCCCTAACAGTAGGGGTGTCGACATTGCCTTCTACAACACAGCCCTAACACCCACCATAGCATGCATCTCCATTATTTGATGGCCAGCCTTCTAGGTTGGTGGGAGCACAGTTAGCCGTGAGCATAGTTCCCAGGGTCGTTCCGATCTAAAAGCTCTTATTCCCGCATTCTACACCTCTCGTAGCACCACCCCCTGCCTTATCCTTACCCTTATGCCAAACACAAGGTTCATCTTTTATACCTCAGCCCACAGCACCCATGCACGGGTACACCGGCCATCCTGTCGTAGCACCAGATCACAGAATGGTGGATCCAAAGGAGCTTTTAGGGGCGAGCCACACAATGTACGCGACACCCACATCAGCTGCACAATCCACAACTGTAATAGCTCCATACACTCTCCTTGCGAGGGTGAATGATTTGGAGCGAACACTCCAACAAGTGTAAATGTCCATCTGCCCCCTCAGCGCCAAGTAGTTTATACACCCACACCCACACCTAGACATCTCATGCATCACACATCACCTCCACTGCCACTCCAGTATACCCTACCCCATCGGTTAGGACGCGCCCGTCATTGGCACATCCACAGCCGAAGCGACAACGTCGTGACAGGCGCCACTATACCCCTTTGGTGGAGCCATCGAGCATGGTGTTCCCTAAAGTTGCATCCCTTTTGAGGCTGCCTGAGATTTGCCCGCCACCAAGTCCATTCCCTGCATGGTGCAATACGAATGTGTTCTGTAATTTTCATTGAGTCACAAGCCACTCAACGGACAATTCCCTCACACTGAGGGATGCAATCCAGGACTTGATTAACCAGAAGGTCATCGTGATTAACACGCAGGCGGCAGGCCCAACGCCCGCATCAATAGCCGCATAAGCACCCGCAGCACATCCCAACATAGTTAGCCAACATTCAGCCACAGGAGCATTAGGTCCCTCGGGAGTCAATTCCGTCTTTCCTCTGGATTCCGTCACATGCTCTATTCGTCCCACGGATCTTATTCATGATGTATCATCTCCGTTTCCTCGTCAGTTGTATCGATCCTTTCTCGATGGTTCCAAGGAGTCAATTAGCATGATTCGTTCTACTACTGAGCTGGAGTACATTGTGGCACCGCCCATCATATACCCTTAGTCACCTACACCAGTTTGTCTCCTAGCTTGGCCACAATCCGGACCTATCCAGGCACCAACACCCCAAAACTACTAAGTTTCGTATCCTCCAGCCATACCAGTACAACTAGCAGCCCGTCCCCTGGTTGTTGTCACCCTTACTCATGACACTCATCGTGTTCCATACAACTATGCCGTAAAAATGTACGCAGAAGTAACACGATCAGGTAGGGTGTATAAACCTCCAGCGCCCAAACCTAGCCCTCCCATTCAGTCAAAGGCCCAACCATCTAGACCACCAGCACCCGTGCCTAGCTTTCCAGTACTAGTTCCTATCCAATTGCAAGTTCAGTCCCCATAATCACTGGCACCACAAGCAACTCCACCCATTCCCGCTAGAAAAGACCAACCTTAAGCAAACATAACCACTCAGCTTAAGAAAGTCAAAGTTGACATTTCTATTTGGGACTTGATCCACACCTCAGTCGAGCACAACGAGGCCTTCCTTAGAGTCTTCCAAGATGTCCATGTGTCCCCAACCATTGAGCCAGCCACCCTTGAAACTATGGTGAGTATGACAGCGGCACCACAAGTGATCTCCTTTTCAAGCTAGGAATTGTCACCATCGGGAACTAATCATAATTCCCCCTTGTTCATCACTGTGTAATACCGAAGCTTCCACATCCCTCTCACGTTGGTAGACAACGGAGCAGGTTTAAATGTCTACCCCTTGTGTACGACAAGTGCAATTGCATTCAAGTCCGAAGACATAATATCAGCCGTGAAATGGATGACGACCTTCAATAATATGTACCATGATGCACTCGGGATCCTGGCCATCCCTTTGATCATCAGTCCAACCCGCTTCGACATAGAATTCTACGTCGTTGACATCCAACCCTCTTTTAATCTCTTACTTGGACGCCCTTGACTTCACAAGCATCAAGTCATCCCATCAACTCTCCATCGCATAATCAAGTTCTGCTGGGATGACAATGATGTTGTTGTCATGGCGGAAGATCTGGAGAAGGCTGAGGTTGTCTCTGCTGTAGCTCCACAGACTATCCAGTTCGATCGCAAACCCTCTGATATTCTGTACTGTGTCAATCGGTTTAAGCTGGTTAATTTCATTCCTGCTCTCAAGCGTGTTAGCCATCTAGTCGTTCGCAATAACCCTCGTTTAATGGTCGATAACTTGTGTCGCAAGTGGGGATATGAGAAAGGAACCCCCTTGAGCGATACAACCAAGGAATCGTAGAGCCAATCGAGGCGAAGGAGTGGAGAGAGCGGGAAGGATTAGGATACTAGCATCAGTTCCATAAGAAGACATTCACGGGCTCCTGTAAATCTCCAAAGATGATCATTCCCTGTGATTTGACTAACTTCACCAGTGCAGGCATTCTGGATCCAAACAAGAGTCTGCTCATAATGTCACCATCACTAGTAGTTTGGATTTGTCCAAAAGAGTCTTATCTAGAGAATGATCAATCAGAGTCAGAGCAGGGTATTGAGTAGATTTGTCAGCAGTCCCAGAATTGTGCAGCGTTGTTAGAGTCAAAACAGTCAACAGTGTCTCAGGCAGCAGCAATACAAGATCCAGTTCAGAAGGCAGACTTAGAGAACAGCTTGACAGATGACACAGTTGGAGACTCGGATATTTTGTTTCAGGAACAGTTGGAAGTGCTCGCAGAGGATCTAGCAGAGCACAATATAGTCTGGAAAGGAAAGCAAGTTGTTCTAAAATCCCAGTCAGAATCACCAGTACCACCATGGGACAAAGCTTCGATCATAGTCCTTCAGTCAGAAAAAGTGTGTGCTAGACCAATAGAATTAATCTCTTGTCAGCCGAGAGGTGAGTCTAGTTGATACGGGCAAATTATGCCTCAACTTAGGGGTGACAAGCAAAAACAAAAAGACCCTGAGCTAGGCTTAGGGAGTAGTACATGTGGTAGCAATCTTATCAGTCGACAGTAGGATAGCCACCAGCATGTAACACCTTTTGTAGATATTATGATAAATACACAAATATCAGAAAGCCCTGAAAACACAAAAAAAAAATCTTAAAAAAACAAAAAATATAATTAGAGATGCACCAACCTCAGAAGCAGGAAGTCCAGAATCCTCAGTTGGCCTAGACAGGCATATTGAAGAAGAGGTCGCACAGTGCAACTACAAGGATACAAAAATCACAGTGACCATTGTAACCATGCCGACGACAGCCTCGGAATTGGCGCCAAAGGCCAAATGCGCGAGGATCAACAAAGTCACGGTAAAAATAAAATAAAAATGCAGGAGTCGCCACCTAGTCTATTAAAATGGAAGACGAGGAAAATCATTTAAAAACATGCAAATAAGCCAATGAAAAGCAGGTCTTAAACCAGAAATCAGGCAAGGATCCCTGTTACGCACGAGGAAGGTGTTAACCACCCTCGCACGCCCGATAAATCGGTCTTTCTATGGGTTTCTCATTTACTTATGAAATGTCGACTTTTCAGCCATTTATGTACGCCCGAGGGCGATATGTCATGCCATGCTAAGTGAGTGGTGTCTTATGCTAAAATAAGGGTGCATGGAGTGCAAAGTGTGTCCTAATGCTCAGAAGTATCACTCATATAATGGGTCAAACATTGATGCAAATATATTGCATAAATAAGATCAAGAATCTAAGTACTTTGAGTGATTTTCATCCTTGCATTACTATATGCAATGTATGAGTTATCATGCATGGAAAGGGTTAAAAACAGAACTAGGTCTTCCTGATATATCAAGGAAGAAAACCAGAAAAATTTAGAAGCAAATCAAAACAAGAAATCATGCTAAAGACTATGCGAAAGCTGCTGTGTGCTACTGAAAAAACAGGCTAGTGTGCCTGTGTGGTGCGCCAGACTGGTGCTCTAGTCTGGTGTGCCACCTATGTGCTCCTGTGTGGGCCAAAAAGATGTGCCAAAGAAAATACAGAAATCTATGCAGTGCAATGTCACATATAAATGCGTTTCGGAAAATTATGCAATGTAAAATCCTTATAAACTCAAGAAAACATGATAGAAAAAAGCAAAGCATGAGAAGATATATGGACCTTGTGCTCAAAGGCTGCAAGCCTCACACAAGATCACATCTTATTCATGCTAATTGATAGCAACAAGGTTCAGCCGTGTCACCTGGATCATGGGCTGATGCATAAGATTCTCCATATAGGAGTAAGGGGCAATCAGCCTACCAAAATTTAACAATGAACTGAATATACAAGGTGCAAAAAAGTCTTAAAACAGTATCATCTCAAGATGAAAACATGCAAGCAAGGACATATGATATCCAAGAATCAACACCAGGAAAACCAGAATCAAATTCCTTCGGGAAACAATACAGACTGAGATGCAAACAAGGTGATTTGCTCTCTGACTAGTCTGGTGCACCAGCATGGTGCGCCAGAGTGGTGCTCTGGTCAGGTGCGCCACTCTGGTGCGCCAGGTTGGTGCTCTAGAATGGTGCTCCTCAGAAAATCTGAATCAGACTGCAGTCTGATCCAGAATCTGGTCCAGATTTTAGAGATAAAATGATTTTTTATTAATTGAATCAGTTATGCAGGCGATAAAAAACTGAGATATGATAAGATGTAAACAAATGGAAATATTTCATTATTTAAGTCTAATTCATAATAAATCATGGGTTTATGCCTGAAAATACTTGCATGAGATTCTAATGCATAAGAGATGGGTGAGTGAACTTTGCAACCATATGCATATGATGAATACATAAAGAACATATCTACTGCTTATTTCTTAGCATACATGTGCATGAATCATGGTTTCTTGTGTAAAGAAATAGAAAAGAAAAGCAACTCATGGGAATTACAAGGTGCAGATTTTTTATCATATAGATTTACATATTGAGCATCTTGCACAAGAAATAAACAATCTTATCATAAAACTTTTATATGAACAGCAAAAAAAATCAGATTATGTGTGAAGTTCAAGGCATGCTTTATTTGATGTATGAACTGAGATTAAAGAAAGTAAAAGAAAGGAGAACCAACCTTGTCCAAGGTGTTCCTTCTTGAAAGACCAAAGATAATAGGATCCTTGTTGCTTTGGAAGGGCTGGAGATGCTTTAGAATGCATTAGGATGCTCAAGAAAATGAGAATAGGTTTGCTGAAATCAGTATATGGCTTGCTCAAGGTGCTCTCTTAGATCTGGATTGCTTGATCAGGGTCTTTCTAACCTCACAAATGGCTGCCTATGGGGGTCCTTACATAGGACTTTTCAAGGGTAACCCCCATGGAATGCGAGCAGTCTCGTAAATGAAGAGCCTGGCGTAGATTCCATGGCATATTTGCTGGTGGAGGTTACAGACATTGAAGGTGGAAAGCCAGCAGCCAACAGCCTGAGAAGTGGATGTATGCCAGCTTGGTGCGCCAGGTTAGTGCGCTTGCCTGGTGCTCCAGCTAGATGCTCCACTTCCGTGCTCCTGCTTGGTGAGCTAGCTAGGTGCTCAATATTGGTGCTCTACCTTGGTGCTCTCTCCTACCTGTTTGGATTTGTAATTGAGCTGCAGGCCTGTTGTAAGCTTGGGGTTGGTTTAGCTAATGGGGTTGAGTTTGCCACATCCAAAGCAATATCTGGAAAGTTTATCTATGAGTCACCTCAAAATCGAAGTGTCTACAGATGCCCCTCTGTGAGCGAGGTCGAGGTCAAGGGATGAAAGGAACTAAGACCGATGCTCAGGGTTGACAAGATACCCCCATTTTGAGGTTGCAGAAGGATGGTGTTTGCTGTAGGCAGTAAGTCACTTATCCAGCGGATGCACCGAAAATCATGACTTGTTGCCAAATGCAAATGCAAATGCAAAATGCATGCGACTACTGATCTAAATGCTGGAAATGTGATGCCAATGCGAAAACAAATGCAAGAGCCGATCTCGAAAGCCGATGCGAAGCTGATGCTAACATAAAATACAAGAATGGATGCAATGCTGAAATAAAAAAGCAAAAGATAAAGAAATCCTACACACAGAAGGAACCACTGGTAGGAAAATGATAAGTTGTCGGACTCATCAACCGGATTATTGAAGGAATCAACCTAAAGAGATGGGATATGACGAGCCAGCTAAGTCTAGTCATCCCGATCGCTAAATAGTATGACGGTTGTCAACCGAGTAGTTGGGGATACCAGCTCAAAAGAAAGGGGCATGACAAACATACTATTTGTCAAATAAGAAAGAGATCCCTATCCGCACAAACCGAGGGCAAACAAAGGGATTTTGCGCCCGCGAAAATCAAGAGGAGAAAAGGGAAAAGGACCTTGACCACCCGGTCAGAGGGTCAAACAGCCGTCGGATTTCTTGCCCATGAAAATCCGAGAGAAGGACAAGAACCCTGACCATCTGGTCAAAAGGTGAAGTCATCGGATTTCCTGCCCGGGGAAATCAGAGAGAAGGGCAATGACCCTGACCATCCGGTCAAAAGGTCAAGCCGCCGGATTTCCTGCCCGGGGAAATCCGAGAGAAGGGCAAGGACCCTAACCATCCTGTCAAAAGGTCAAGCCGACGGATTTCCTGCTCATGAAAATCCGAGAGAAGGGCAAGGTCCCTGACCATCTGGTCAAAAGGTCAAGCCGCTGGATTTCTTGCCCAAGGAAATCCGAGAGAAGGACAAGGACCCTGACCATCCGGTCAAAAGGTCAAGCTGTTGGATTTCCTGCCCAGGGAAATCCAAGAAAAGGGCAAGGACCCTGACCGTCCAGTTAAAAGGTCAAGCCGTCGGATTTCCTGCCTGGGGAAATCCAAGAGAATGAAATGACTTCGATCACTCGGTCAAAGTCAACAAGTTAGATTTCGCACCCGCGAAAATCCAAGAGGCAAATAACATTGACCGCTCGATCAAAGTCAACAAGTTGGATTTCGTGCCTGTAAAAATCCAAGAAGGCAAATGACATTTACCGCCCAGTCAAAGTCAACAAGTTGGATTTTGCGCCCACGAAAATCCAAGAGAAAGAGGTAGAAGGATCTCATCCTCTTGGAAGGAGAACTTGAAAAAATCAAAACGATGATTCCTAGATTGTCCCCTAGGAAGGAAAATGGCAACGGTGCTCGGAAGGGTGAAATTGTAAATATACTGCTAGCTGACCTCTTACAGAGGTACTGATGTATGCAATATCTTTGTTGATGCTCTGATCCCAATTGATTTTGTTTTGTGGGTTTGCAAAAAGGTACGAGCTTATTTACAATTTCCCAAACTAGAGGGGTCTTTACTGCAAATTGCCCAGTATGACAAACTGCTAATTGTCGTAGTGCTACTGGGCGATAATATTTGATATTCGGCCAAGTTTTGCATAGGTCTGCTCCACTTATAACCTCTAGCATCCTTTTTAGACTACTTGGCAATTGTACGAAAAGGTAGGTTTTTTTTGCAAATTAACCCGTTTGGTGACTTTTCGCAGACTATGAGCTGGCTTCCTCCTGAAACTTTATATTTTGATCTTGATGGCAAGTTGCAGAGTGTCAGGGTTGAAATGCAATTTTCATGGTCATTTTGCATTGTAGATCTCATACATTAAATTATTTGTATAAAAGAATCCACTAGATAACTGTCATAACTATCAGGGACATTCTTCATTTCTTCCTGCTTACTGAAACTACAAGGGTGCTTGTGCTGCTTGGCTTTTCCAATGTTCTGCTATTATTTTGCTTGATTTCATATCTCCAAAGCAACACTTGTATGCATATATAGTTTTTCCTTTTAATTTTTCTTCTTCTCTCAAAGGGCGTGCCTCTTCCTCTTCTTCCCCGTTTCTTTTCTTCATCTCCCCACACGAAACCCATCTCCTCTCATCTCTTCATCTCCTCTCCCATTCTCTCCACCCGTCTCATCTCTTCACGGCAGCGGCGCGTTGGTGGTGCGCCGACGGGGTGCTCTCGACTGGTGCAGGGGTTAAGCGCGTGGACGAGGTGCGGCGGAGGCTAGGTGCGGCGGAAGTGCCGATCGGCGGCGGCATGGACCGCACCCTTCAGGATTGGCTGGATAGTGGTTCTCCGGCGGAGGTAACTCCCTTGGTCTCCTCTTTTATGCATTTTTTTGCTTGGGCTTGCATTTCTTCGTTTGCTTCTTGCTTGGACGGCCGGTGGCTCATGAGTTCCGACGGGCATGGGTGATTCCGGTGGTCTGTGACTGCAGGGTGGTCGTGCGATGGTGGCGGCTTGGTGGTTATGGTCGTCAATGGTGGAAGTGGAGTGGCCGTGTAGTGGGTAGGCACCGGAGTAGCTCGGCGGGAAGTGGGTTCCAGCGGGTGGTGGTGTTGGTTTCGTGGTGGTGCAGGTCGGTCGTGTGATGTGGTGGTGGTTTTTGGGTAACCGGTGGAGTAGGCCGTGGGTTCCGGGGGACTAAGCAGCTCGGTGGCGGGCCGGCTGTGGTGATGACAGTGGTGGCAAGATGGTGGGTTTATGGTTTTTGGGTGGTGGCAGGCTGGCTGTGGTGATGCGGGTTGGCTGTGGTGTGGTGAGTTAGAGTGGTGGTGATGGATGGTCGTGGAGAAGGTGATGGTGGCCGTGGATTTTGGTGGTAGGCGGGCTTATGGGTTGGCCGTGCAGTAGGGGCTGAGGTGGTGATGATGGATCGGTCGTGAGATGGTTCAAAGAGATTTGCTGTTTGTTTAAGTCATGCCATACATACTTTGATTGAATGCCATGCTGCTCATTTATGCCACTTTTCTGAATTTATCCACAAGTTGCTTTGAATCAAATTATCCACTTTAAATTAATTGCAGAACCATGCTTGATAACTTATCCAGAGTGTTCCATTTATGCATATTTCAACAAGAAAATATTGCCACATGATTTGCACACTTCCACGTAACACTGTGTTGTAACTGTACGCCTGTTTATACTTGTATTTCTGCCACCATATCGCCTTGGACTGTTATGCAATATCTGACTTTGCCTTGGACTCCAGTATGTCATTGTCTTGCTTCCTGTTTTAATGTAGTCTTTGCACTTTTTGTAGGATGATCCAGTTCCCGAGGAGGGAACGCCACAGCTCTCAAGTTATACGTCGTCTAGCTCTCGTTCCCGACGGCGAAGTAGTTCTTCAAGGTCACGTGCCTCCAACAACTCGACTCCGGCTGTCCCTATTGAGGTTGGTCCAAACTAGAAGACAATGTGTATATAAATCTGGTGTTTTATCTGACAAATGCATTTTCAAGAGTCTGGTAATTTTGAAGGGCGGCTGCTCAGCAGCCATCATATCTGCGAGGACTTTGACTTTGAGGTAATTTTCCTACTTTGATGTGCTTTAATTATAACTTGTTTTCTGACTTGATATTAATGCTATTCTTAATATTTCAGGCGGGTCATGCAAACTGGGTAATGCGGTGTCACTGGGTCCCGATGCTCGACCACTTCCACAGCCTGCCCGAGTTTTTACAGGATTTTCTCCTTCACTGGTCTCCATTTGGCGGTTTATTACGCATTCCGGTCATACATGGTCACTATAACTTCTTCAGAGCTTTGATGGAGAGGTGGAGGTTCAAGACACACACCTTTCACTTCCCATTCAGAGAGCTGACCATCCTGTCCGACCAATGGGCCCTGCTGACAGGCCTCCCCTTTGGCGATGAGGCGATTATAGGTGAGACTACTCATGGCCTGCACCTTGCTCCTGCACACCTTGGCTGTGTTCCTCCTAAGCCACCTAGGGGGGAACACATGATCACTGTGGGGTGGTCGAGAGAGTGGGACCAGTTCTGGCCTCAACCCGAGCTTGGTACCGACGAGGCGGACTTCGTGCTGCGACACTTTTTGCTGGATCTGCTGGCAATGATCTTTTGCGACTGGTCTACATGCTTCATTCATGCTGATTGGTTAGCGTACTTAACCAATCTGGAGCATTTGGACCACTATGATTGGGCTGGTGCCAGTTACACTTGGTTGATCTGCAGGCTTGACAATGTAGTCAAGCTTGGGTGCCGCTCCTATGTGGGGCTATATCCTCTGCTGACTGTAAGTATTCATTTTCATTATTTGCAAAATAAATGTCTTTTGGTTCATATCTAACCTCAGCTTTCCATTACTAGTACTGGATTATAGAGCACATCACACAGGGGTATAGCTTCGGCCGCCTTCGTGATGAGTTTCTGTCCCTTCCCCGCCAGTGGGTCGAGCCTGACCATGGGGCTATTGCAGGGGTGTACAGTTATAAGTCCTATCGGTATCTATTGGACCTGGTAGAGCTCGAGGATGTAAGTTTTTTTCTTTTTTATGCTGTAGCCTTCAATTCTTTTAAGCTTGCACTGCCTAAATCGCTTATACTTGTTGTAGACACCTCGATTTTGCAGTCACTCGACGGCAGGCTCCTCCGGAAGATGCTCTGGTTGCAACCACCACTCCTAAACCCTAACTCCATAGAACCTTAGGCCCAAACAAACCATTAGACCCAAACAGACCCCACTTAGGCCCACAAAAGCCCATTAGACCCGCACAAGACCATTAGGCCCAAACATACCCCACTTAGGCCCGCATAGGCCCACACAAGCCCATTAGGCCCGCACAAGCCCATTAGGCCACCACAAACCAACTCAAACTTAATCCAAGCAAAAA